>JAQQSZ010020716.1:0-10080 GCA_028646595.1 Phalanger gymnotis
TAGTCCGAACTCCTCGTTTGTGAGCTCAGGTTCTCTGACTTCAACCATTGCTCTTCTCACTATACCTTGATGTCTCCCTTAATATGGCTACCTGTATTGGATCTCTTGAAATTGAATTTATTATATAAAGATAATTCATTCCATTGATGACAGGAATGAGACAAACAAGAATCCATCTATTCTGATTTCATCTGTACCGATTACCATATCCTTCCATAGTCACCTGCTCTAGAGCAGGTATATTAGAGTGAGTAGCTTCATGCTAGATTTTCAGAATCTTACAGCCAAGAGGACAATGTCAGAAAGGGGTTTGTCTAGTTCAAGAGTTCCTTTCTGGATTTTTAGATGAGAAAATGTCTTCTGCCACTTACCAGTTTGGTGTGTTCGGAGTAATGAGAAGGATATCTGAATAGATTATAAAAAATGGAGATTGGCTAATTAATTAAGTTTGCCTCCTTTGCATTGGAGAACAGAGCATTAGAATGGCAAGAATTAAATGGTATGAATTAAAATGGAATTGCAGCTTTTAATCTCATCTTTATGTTTAATGCAGTGTTTCTTTGTACTGCTTTCACACTTATTAGCAAGGGGGAAAACAATAACTGTTTTACAGAGCTGGATTAAAGATAAGCTTGCCTCTAACATATTGTGGCATGGATGGGCCATGACTTTTACTTGAGCGCCAAACCACAAACCCAACATTTTCTTTCCTTGAAAGCATTGGAATGGCACTATTTACTAAGCTTCAGGCTCTAGTTCTAAAGACAGACACAAATGCCACTTGTCCAGAAGCTGTGTGCTTTTGCACTTCCCCCGTAGTGGAGAATATTTCCCATGATTCTTTGAAGTACAATTCACTAGCTTAAACTAATAAATGTTGTTGATTTTTTTTTGGGGGGGGGGAGAGGGGCAAACGTAATTATGTTAAACTAATGGGATAGAGTACATAAAATATTGGGGAGCTCTTTGTTCCAAAATATGTTTACTGTTGATTCATCATTGATTTACATAAATCTTATCTTGTGCTATTACATAAATCATATCTCGTGCTAGCTTTGGTTTGTCACTTGTGACATGGAGAGAATGTTTATTAATAATCTCATTTGGACATATTGAGTGGAAAATTAGTCTTTTTTTCCCTTCTCCAATACTCTTTTCTCTAACCTCTTTCCCTTCTGACCTGTCCCCTCTTTGCTACAGATGGCAGCAAGAATCATTGCTTAATATCATCGCAATTTGGTACAGTGATCATAATTCCTTGCATCTGCTATAGTTCCTAATATTCTCTTCTATCAAATCCAAACATATACAAGCATGTACTTAAGGGGCCTCTGCCAATCAGTCATTCTATTTATCAGCCCTCAGCTGTCATTTTTCTTGGTTTGGATGTGCTGTTCCAGCCCAGTGCACATTTTTACAAATCCTAGCCTGTTTGATCATGCCTGCTTTGGTGTCTTCATGACATCTCTCCTTTTTTTTCTTTCCTTCTTTGTTAGGAGCCTATTCCCTTCCTTTTTAGCCAAGTCAAATGATTGTACTCAGTGTTCAAAACTTGTTTCCCTTATGAAACCTTCCCAAGCCAACCCAACATGGTGCTTATCTCTTCAGTTTTTCTTTTCTTTTAACTACCTTATCCATAGATCTAGCCTTAGCACTCTTCCTCCTCAAACTTTATTTTTTCCTATTGGTTATTGAGTATATTTTAAATTGTTTGGTTAGGCATTCAGGAACCTATACAATCTAATATGACCCTTCCTGCTAACCTTATTTCTTATTAATCCTCTTCCTAGCTTCTTCCAAACTAGATTATTCACAGATACCTGTATATATTCCACGTTTTCCCATCTGAAATGTTTCCCCTAGTTCCCCTGCCTATTGTATCAATGGTATTCTTTAAAGCATCATTCTGATATCATCTCCTTTAGAAAATTTTACCTGATGCCTTCATAGGAAATTAGGCCTAGAGCTAGTAAAAGAACTCACTGGCCATCTAATCCAGCCCCTCATTTTACAGATGAGTAAACCAAAACCTAGTGCGACTCTGTAACATTTTCAAGGATCTACAGAGAGTAAACATTATCTTCAAGAACCATTCATATGACAGTTTGAATATCTTTTATCCAACATCCTTTAATTATTCATAAGATATTAGGAACACGTCTTCATCAGCAAAAGTAATACAATTGGAATAATAATCCAGATCATTCTGTTTTCTTATATTCTTGCTATTTCATGTTCTTGTTATTTGTATACATGTATTTTCTTCTTGTTAGATTGTTAACTTTAGGAGAGAAAGGTTCATATATTACTCACATGTTGCACATGTCCCAGAGCCTAAACACAGTACACCACTCAAAGCAGGTGCTTAATAAATGCTTGTTCAGTTGAATCACTGCAGATCAATTGCAGATATGAAGGAAAAAGGAAAATACACAGGTTTCCCTTTCTATCTTTCTAAGGAAAATGAATAACTTTTTATGTGACTGAGAGCCATGTTTTCAATTGTCACCGTGACCAAAGCGGTCATTTCTTTAGAAGTGATGAAATCCATTGTAGAAGTGTTTATAACATGGGTTGGATTGAATTGAATTCAAGTCAGTACATCTGATATTTGTGCTTGTTCTTTCTTTAGATACTTAGATTTTCCTTGGAATTATTTTTTCCATTCAGAGTATCAACTGGACTTGACAGAAATGATATCATTATAGTTTTTAAAGTTATTTGTCGGTTATTTCACAGTCTACACCCACGATACCTTAATTCTAAGCTAAACCATTGTTCAGCACATCTTATGTACCTAAGAGTCTGCTCTTTGGGGCTTGTTGGCCAAACCTCTCATTAATCAGATTACTACAGCTAAATT
Organism: Phalanger gymnotis; assembly: GCA_028646595.1. Lineage (NCBI taxonomy): Eukaryota > Metazoa > Chordata > Mammalia > Diprotodontia > Phalangeridae > Phalanger > Phalanger gymnotis. Next base: position 2,864 of record JAQQSZ010020716.1, read on the forward strand.
ACTGCTTATCTTGTCCCACTTTCTGTATTGTGATTGCTGACCTATCAAAGGTCATTACTCATTTTTAGCGGCTGCTGAAAATTCTCATCCTTGTTTCTGTTAGGGCATTTACCAGCCCCTAAAAACTATGTTAGAGGCTTTTTTATGAGGGGTTTTTGTATCTAGTTTTGAAGGAACATTATGTTTTCTTTCTGTAAGATTTAATTTATATTAAATTCTGAGCCGTATTGCAGTTTATACCTAATTTCTCTTAAATATTGGAGTGTATATTACTCCTAGAGAAGCCTTGGCTGGAGTGTGACTTGTATGTCTGAGAGAGAGGATAGATTCATTATTTTCATATCTCGAAGAGTTAAGAATCAGACTAACTATGTAATAATCTACAAATACTTTTTTTGGAACTGGTTTGCAAAAATCAGTACAAGATGTTATTTTTGTGTCAAGAAAGCTGTTTTTAATTCTTAATTTAAAATTTCATGTATTCATAAACATAGCTAAAGCCATTTTTTACCTAAGTCCTGCTCTGATGATTGATCCTGGTGAGGTGACCCCATGTCATTCTCTCAGGCTGTGCTAACAAAGCATCAGCTCTAGCCAATCTTACCAAATTAGAAAGGCTTCACTTGTTGGTCTAGTGAATGCTTTTATTCTGTGAATATGCCTGGCTAAATTCAGGGAGATTCTTCATCAGATTGGCTGTAGACTTGTAGTTTTTCATCCATAGCAATCCTTGAAGGCCATCAGCTGGGTCAGTGAGAGTTTATCATCTGAGTGGGAAGTATCCACACTCATAAAATCTTAGATCTTCAAAAAACTGAAGCAAATACATTCATAAGTGTATCCATATGATGGAGTCACTTAAGTGAAATGGTAAAAAGGAAATTTGAAAAAAATGTTTTCTATTTTTTTATTGACTTACTAAACTCTTCTAACCTAACCAATATTTTAAGTAAGTACTTTTAGAACTAAGTGGCTGCATGCATGCATTTCAAATTGATTCAATCTATACTGATTCTCAGATAATTTGATGATATCCTATTTAGCAACATTATTCACTTATTTTAGGAAAACTTATGTGATGGGTCCTGATTTTCAGCCAAAGTGAGTGAAATAATTTTGCTGTTCTTTTATATGATCTGAGCAGAGGATGGATATGAGAAGAAAATTAGTGCACAGTTAATACTATTTTGCCAGTAGTTTCAAGGATGGCTAGGCCACAGAGCGCACCTAAGATATAATGTATCTGAGAAAGATCAAAACCCTTCTATACCTTAGGTGTCTTCATAAGTTGCTGTGACCAAACTATTTATCACCTGGTAGCCATTCTTTCTTTTTTAAATTTATTTTATTCTTAACTTAAGAAATAAAACAAACACTTCCATGACATAGTAGAATAGAAAAAAAAGATGACTGCATGAACCTGGAAATCTATTATGTACAACTTGCTATTGTTTTTAAATATATGATAAAGTTATCATGTACTTTTCTTTTGGTGATCCTAGTTTTGTTGTTGTTCTGTCATTTTAGTAGTATTCAATTTTTTGTGGCCTCATTTGGGGTTTTCTTGGCAGAGATACAGGAGTGGTTTGTCATTTCCTTCTTCAGCTCATTTTACAGATGAGGAAACTGAGACATACAGGATGAAGTGACTTGCCCGAGGTCACACAACTAGTTAGTGTCTGAGACTAGATTTGAACTCAGGAAGCCTCATCTTCCTGACTTCAGGCCCTGCCCTCTATGTGCTATGGTGCCACCTAGCAGCTTGATACATAGTAGCTAGCATTTATATACACTTTAATATTTGCAGAGTACTTTATGTGTTTCTGCAGTTATATAGGCTTGTCCTTAGAAGGCCATCCAACAGAATTTCTTCTCGATTTCTTTCCCACTTAGTAGTGTCTGCTGCTAATATGTTCCATAGGTAGAGGCTCTGAGAACCAAGACTCCCTTCTACCATTGTTCCACTTTGAAAAAAAAAAAGTTATGATAATAGTTATAATTTAGTTTTGACTCTTGTTTTCAAATAGTCTCCTTAATATCCACTAGAAATGGAGCTAGTGTTTGTCATTTGAGATCAATTCAAATATCATGACTCCAATTTGTTTCTATTAACAACATCAGAATTAATAACCTGGAGTTACCAGTTAGTATGCAGTGTATCTTACAGAAATATCTTGGATACCTATTAAGACAGCAAGGTATAATGCTGGACTGGGATTCAGAAAACCATGTGCTTAAATCCTACTGCAGATACTTATTGGATTTGTATGACCACAGGCAAATCATTTAATCACTCTTGGCTTCCATTTCTTTATCTGTAAAATGAGGAGATTGGTATTGATAACATTTAAGCTCTAAATCTCTATATGGGAATATTGAGCACCAAGCTCCACAGATTAAGGTTCTACATAAAAATACCTTAGTTTCTTTTTATAATTATTATAAAGTGAATTATCTAAATACAAATTCCCTTCTACTTAAAGTATGCCTGATTTAGTCCAGCCACTTCTTTTTTTTCTTTTGTTTTGATTGACTGGGAGCATACCTATTGTTTCAAACCTGTTCTGTATTTTTAGACGCTGATTACATCCATTTTCAGTCTTCTTCTTCCCAGACTGGAGATATCTTACCTTTAAATCTACCCTGTCATTAGTTGGACATTTTAATGAAATTAGCAAAAAGCAAAACAAAACTCAAAGTTAGGGATTTTTGTAACTGGTCAAAATTGCCAAAGATCATAGGAGGATATGGCTGCTCCATCTGTAGATGATATATTTAGGGCAGAAAAAACAATTGTGGATATTGCTGATTACAAATTTCAACACAGGAAAAAAGTCATTTTATGTGAATTAGTGTGGTTTTCCTCCATTTGGATAACATAACTCAAGTTCTACAGTATTTCATAAGATCCTAGGGTCACAGATTCATTGCTGTGAACAATCTTGGAGTCCAAAGAGGCTAGCCTTCTCATTTTAAGTGTAAGAAAACTGAGGGACAGAGATGTTAAATTACTTCTCCAGTGTCACTCAGCTAGGAAGTGGCTGAGGAAGCCTTTGAATCCAATATTCCTATCTCCAAGTCCATTGCCCTATCTACTTACAGGTAGCATCTCATTCTCTCAATTTGGTAAGATCCCTGCTATCCCTTATTATCAGAATCCCGTTAGATTCTCTGCATTCACAAAGATACTTCATCTCTTGGTTGATAAGGATGTTATTGTCACTCCCAGAAATGCCTGTTTTAATAATTAAAAAACAAATACCATTTGGGAGCTCATATAAATAGTAAATTATTCACTCAGAATCACTTAAAATTTAATTATTTTATTTTTTACCTTATCTTTTTTTTGCCTTGGGGAATGCATCTCTAGATAAATCCTTTAGAAAATGCCAATACAGTTACTTCTGCTGGAAGTTTCCATTAGTTAAGGTTTTTTTTTCTTCTCTTAAAAACAATTATTTCATTGGCCTAGCTAACAAAAAGTATATTTGATGAACTATCATTTCATTAAAAAACTTGCTGACAAATATAATGAATATTGCCTTTGTATAAATAATAATTGTATATAATGGACCTCAAATGGCTCATTTATTTTTATGCCCCTCTGCCCCCAGGCAAACTGAATTAAAACATGTGAATGAGGGCAAAAATGTAATAACAAACTTTAAATAATTCTAAACTAGAATTCTAAAGAGACTGATATAATGTCACTGGAGCTGAACTATTATTGGAGTGTGTAAAATAATTTAATGTATGCTTTTTTCCATTTTATGCAATGAGGTCATTTTATATAGCTGTAAAATTTAACTTATTAGGTTTTAGATCTGATGAAAATCAATGGATGAGAGAACTTGCTCCATATTCAAACTCATATTCAATAAAGTGTCATTTGGTTGAGCTACAGTAGGCAAAGACTGTCATAGTTTCCATTATCAAATTTTTTTATTAAAGTTTTACTCATTTATTATAGCCACTTCCCTCCCCACCTTAGGCCAAAGCTTGTCAGGTACATGGATCAAAATATTATAAAAACCATACACTCAAGAGACCACTACAAGCACAAAGTGTTTTGAGTTATTGGTAGAAGACAGATAAAAATTAAGAATTTATTTGTGCCTTATTTCAGAAAAAGTTTATGTGTGTTTGTGTGTGTGTGTGTGACTTTTTGTCTGTGCATTTGTGTGTATTTAGGGATGTGAGAATGTGTGTCTCTCTGTGTGTGAATTTTTTCCAAATGGTTGAGAAAATAAATTTCTTATGCCTGTAGTTTTTCCATTAAAGGATATCATCCTAACCTTATTGCTTTATTTTCTATTTCTGTAGGTATTTTATGTTTACTCTCTGAGAAGCATATTTGATATCACTAGAGGGTGGGGTTGGATGTGATCATCAGATTACTTTGATTCAAGTGCCTGTACTTCAGTTAAGGGAAGGGAAAGGAGGACATTCATGTGAATGTGAAATCAAACTTTCCATGGCTCTCCATCAGAAGGGGAAAAGTTCTATTGGAATTCTTATTTCCAACTTTTGCCTTGCTTGTCTATCAGTGGAAGAGAAGAAACACTTTTAGTCTGCATCTATTTGTAGGTACTGTTAGAAAGACTTCGAAACCAGTATCGTATCTATTGGTAACTTAATGTGGTATATTCCACTTAATGCAACCATACTTTTGGGGGGAAAGGGGAAACTACTAACTTTTAAAAATTATTTCCCCAAATTTTTGGAACAACTCATGCACTTTGGATTTTTATTCTGCCCTGTAACTAAGTCAAAATGGTTCATCTTTCACGCCATATACTTATTCTGACATGTAATAGACCCTATACTTGGAAGGGAAATAATTCATTTCAACTTTCTTTTTGTTCCTTTATTTCTCCTTTCCATCTTTTTCTTTTCCCCTCGGATTCTTTTCTATCTTGTCTTATTTTTATGTCTCATCTACTCAATATTGAGGCAGAAGAGAAGGTGGAGATAGATAGTCAGAGGAGTGAGGGTTTATAGAGGGAAATCTTTCTGTTCCTCCTCCATTTTAAAAAATGCCTCTTAGAGAGGGATGATACACTATTTAGGTAATAGAAATTACAAATCCTTTTCCAAGCAACTCTTTACTTTATGATGTATCAGGTTACTCCTTGGATGTAGGTCAGCATTGCTAATATACTGCAGAGTGTGTGTGTGTGCCCATCATGCATTCCTTCATGGATATCCTGCAACTTTGGTCATTCGGACACTGTGGTATTCCAAGATCTTTAATCACTCCCCATCATTAAGAGAAAGAATATTTGTTTTTGAAAGACAGAGATAAAGGAAAGTAAAATAACAGTGCAATACAATGTTATTAAATATCGAGGAAATGGCAAGAGACTATAGGTGTTATCTAAAGAAGAGGCAAGATAAGCGAGACAGATTAGAATAAAATAGTGTCTGAAATCCTACGTCTCAAGTTCTGCATCCATCTTGTATCCAGTAGATGTTGTATTCAACACATATGTTATGTTCAGCAGTCAGAGAAGACTTCACAGGGAAGGGCAATTTAATTTGGGCCTTGAAGGAATCAGTGGGGTTTGGTCAGGTAGAGAAGAAATTCCTGTCAGGAATACAGAATAAGCCTTAAGTGATAGGTTTAATAATGATCAATGGAAGGCAGAGATTAGACCAAGCAGGCTAGTATAGGAGGCTAGTTTTGAATAACACAGTGACAAAGATGTTTTCAGAGAAGGTTCTGGCCTTCTTGCTGTCATTCACCTGTGACACTTGCTCTTTCATCTCCTTGCTTTTGTAGTGGCCATTCTCAGTGGTTGAAATGTACTTCCTCCTCTTCTCTGCAGTGCAGAATACCTAGTTTCCTTTAAACTCAGCTCAAGCACCAAATGAAGTTTTTCTCATACCACTCAAGTTTCTAATGCTTTCTCCCCCTAAATTACACAGTATTTATATTTTTATATATTTTGAATGTATCCATAAGATTATAGACTTAGAGCTAGAATGGACCTTAGGGTACCGTTGAATCTCAGCTCCTCATTTTACAGATTAAGAAAGTGAGACTGAGAAGTTATGTAACTTGCCCATGTCTTTTCCTCTAGACCAGGGGTGGGGAACCTGCAGCCTCAAGGTCACATGTGGCCTTCTAGGTCCTTAGTTGCATTCTTTTGACTGAATCTAAGTTTTACGGAATATTTTGTGAATTTTGGATTCAGTCAAATGGCCACACTGGAGGACCTAGAGGGTCACATGAGGCCTAAAGGCCCCAGGGTGCCCCCTCCTACTCTAGACTGTAAGCACTTTGGGGTCAGCAATTGTTTCTTTCTTTCTTTCTTTTTTTTTGTATTTCTAGCACCTAGGACAGAGTCTTTAATTCAGCAGTCACTAAATATGCAGGTTCTTATTATTTTTGTAATGACCATGAGATCAGTATTTTCCTGATTGAACCAGTATGTAAATCTAGATCTGATGGATCTACTTAGAAGTTATTGTTAGAAGTGTTCTTTAGTATCCCTTTGGATGCATGTGTAGAAATTACATTTTACATATGAACTTCCAGAACATCTGAATGCAGAAGAAAAAAAAACTATACTAAAAATCCTTCTGGTTTCTCAGTCCACACCAAAAACCTATCTATATGTAGTTGTCCTGGCCACCAAACTGCATTTTATTATACTATTGAGATATCCATATCTTATTGTGCCGTCTGCTTTAGAAAGTCTTTTCCTTTATAACCTTGCAGAATTGGACCTTTTACAGTTCTTGGCCAAAGAACTGTATGAAAAGTTCTGGTAACAATACACAGTGGATAAGCTTCTCAACAGGGCCTCCTCTGTGACCCTATTCCGTGGATCAGCTTGATGTAATCCATTATTCCTTCATAAGGGAAAAATAACTGAGCTATCTCTTCAGACTTTCTAGAGCATAGTTGATTTTAGATCATCCACTTTTCATTATAGTTTTACTATATAGATAGATATGCAGCTATCTGTCTATCTGTCTGTTTATCTTCAGAGGGAAATGGGAGAGAATAAGTATAAAGGCAATCAGTGAATAGGAAGATCTTTCCCGCCCATTCACTGGGCTTCGGGGGTGGGGCACTCAGGGTCCTGGGGGGAGTGGCTAGGACTGGAGCCAATGGAAGCCTGTGGTAGGAGGAGCTTGCTGAACAGTCAAAGCAGAGCTAAGAGGCAGTTGGAGAGAGCAGTTAAAAGCTGAAGGAGAGAGGAAGCAGT
>JAQQSZ010020717.1:0-10080 GCA_028646595.1 Phalanger gymnotis
ACAGATTGGGAGGAAAGACTGGGAAGGGGAAGGGGAGAGGTTAACAGGTTTTTCCTGGCTATGAGTTTTAAATTTAAAGTCCACATTTGAAACTCTAATTTTCGGTTGAGTACCAGTCTTCCAACCAATGCTAGGGAGCCAACTGTGCAGCTTAAAAGCAGGGGCTGTTTCATGGTGCAGTGCATAGAGCATTGGCCTTGCAATCAGGAAGACTCATGTTCATGACTTCAAGCCCAGCCTCAGACACTTACTAGCTGTGTTGCCGTGGGCAAGACACTTAATCCTGTTTGCCTCCTTATTTATCTGTAAAATGAACTGGAGAAGAAAATGGCAAGTGCTTCATGTCCTAGATGAGGAAACTGAGGCCCTGGGTGGGAAAATCATCTACCCAGGGTCACATGGTAGTCAGGCAGTATCAGAGAAGGTGTTTGGACTCAGGTCCTCTCACTCCAAGGACTGTATCTTTTTCTATAGGATCATACTTTCTCCCTCTGGTATCTTGAACCTTAGAGAATTCCTTTCCATGGATAGCTGTGTGGATGGTAGGGACATTATAAATTATGTTATAAAAATAAGGATACAGATCATGAATCAGGCAAAGGGAAGTTATGATTCTTCTGGACACCACAATCTGTCTCCTTGCAATTGCCTGTATGTGAAATGTCTGCATAGGGTTAGCAGAGTTGTTTCTGGGTGTTTAGAGGGAGGGGAGCGTTTGCAATATTGGGAAACCTTGTTCCATAAAATTGAGACACTTTATATTACTTCAGTTCCCTGAGATTTCTTCTTAAAAATGGGCTGTCTTACCCAGAGAGACATGGAGTTAAACCAACGTTCTTCTTTCCTGCTCCTCAGGACAGGATTTAAAGAGTTAACTATAAGGGACTTTCATCTGGATTTATTCCTCTGGGATTTGGCCAGAGTCTGATCATAATAGCTAGCTTGTGTATAATCACCAAGGTGTGCAAAGTACTTTACAAATATTATCTCATCTGATCCTCGCAACTACCCTGGAAGGCAGGTGCTATTATTATCCTCATCTTTTGGATGAGGAAACTGAGGCAAACAGAGGTTGAGTGACTTGCCCAGGGTCCCACAGCTAGTAAGTGTCTTAGGCAAGATGTGAATTCAGGTATTCCTAATTTAAGTCCTAGGGTTCCAGTCACTGCTCCACTTAACTAGCTTTCACGTGGAGCAGAAACATTTAGGGGAAGGAGTATGTATGACATGATGGCCCAGAGCACAATACATCCATGGATGCTTTTGCATTGAAAGAGCTAGAAGACCCTTCCACATAGAGTTCTTTCTGTTTCTCCACAAGGGTGGGAGACAAAAAGGAAGATGAGTCCTGCAGATGAATGTCACAGTAACAGGGCCCTGGTTTGGGGCATCAGGTGATGGAGTAAGGTTGTCCTATGCCACATGACTATTTCCAAGGAGGACTGTGAGGTGTGGGTACTTCAGTTTTCAGAACATTCTGGGAGGAAGCAGGAACTCCTTGGAAGAAAATAAAAACTGCACCCCCCCAAATGTTGGCATCCTGAGACACAATCCTGGACACCCCATCCTAGTTACAGCACTGCCTTTGATTACTTCCCTGGGCAATGAAGTGGATTAGGGTAGTTGAAGAGTAAGCTGTAGTTCCATTAAAAAATCATCTTTAACCTTTAGTTCTAGAGACCCTAATTAAAAATCAATTCCATTTTTGGGGGGCTGTAAATCTGACAGTAATGCTGTCTCTAATGGCAAAAGCAAGATAAATAGTATGTCAGGTAAAGTCACCAGGAAAATGACATCTTCATTAGCAATTTACTGGGTGTGAAATTTCAACCGTGATGAAGCATTCATGAACAATGCAGGGTAACTGTCTTCCAAGAGCTCCATGTACTGCTAATTAATGGGGGGAAATAAGCTAGATTAAATGTCTGCTACCAAAATTATTTTAGTGTTCTTGGGAGAATTATTTTGTATGCACCTTTCTCTGTGGAAATAAGTCAGAACAGAAAACAATAAACAAGATGACATAACAAGATGATTGCAGACTATTGCAGTCCAGAAAAATCTAATCCTGTCTCCTAACAGCATTGCAATCTTTATTGTGGCTGTATGTGCCCCAATTCATCAGCCTATTGCAGCCAGATATTCCCTCCAGCAATCTTTCAATTTCAGCGTAGCCCTAGAACAGGTATTGACTTTGGGGACTGGTTATTCATCCCAGGCTCAATGTACCTTCATCAAGAGTCTCAGGACAGCCTCAGAAGCATGCTAAGAGGTTCTCCAAAAAGAAGGTAGAGGCTACAAAAAAATTTGTATCTCATTCAAGGTAAGGAAAATTAAAAAAAATAACCAACTAAACACACACACACACATACACACATTTATGCATATGTATATATGTACACACATACACATACATACATATAAATATACACATACATATATATGTATGTATACACATACACAAATATATACACATACAAAAATATAGATACATATACGTAATATATACACATACATTTGCATATATGTGTGTGTATGTATATGTTTGTACACACACACACACACATATAAATAAAAGCTGCATTGCCTAGGAGGGCAAACCTAGAGAGTTCATGCTATAGAATTCAAGGTCCCCTAGAACATTCCTCCAATTTATCTTATGTACCTTAATGAAGTTCAAATCCTTTGCTCTAGCTGGCCCATTCTCCTTGTCTGCCTCTCCCAAACATCATGCTCTCTCCACCTTCATGCCTTTGCCCATGTGGTTGATTCATTGTTCCCTTTTTCTACAACATCCTCTTTTATGTTCTTCATCCATTCAAATCCTACCTATCTTTTAAGTTCCACCTTCTGCATGAAGATTCCCCAAATGACTCCAGCCTCCATTAACCTCTTCCTTATGTGAAGTAATATGGGGAGAATGGAGCTGAACAAGATATCGCTAATCAATTGATTCTGTGCCATTCTGTTGTAGAACTTAATATTCATGTATGAATTGGACTAGAGGGTCTGAGATCCCTTCCAAGTGTGAGATTCTATAGAATTTATTCAATGTGTCTTCAAGTCTCAGTGTAGTTTTAAGCTATAAAAGGCTATTTTAAGCTATTAAGGCATAAAGCTTCTGAAACTAAAACTTTGGAGACAGTCTATGTTGTCCTATTTTCAAAGGTTAGGGACCAGACCAGTGATTTCACTGTTAGGGCACACCTAGATGAGAGAATTCGCACTACTAATGCAGAATGTAGGTCAGCACCTTCTCTTCAACTTACAGTCTTAGAGAGTTTCCCAGAGAGCTCAATGACTTGCCAGTGTCACATAGCTAGCATATGTCAGGATTTGAAACCAGATCTTTCTTAGGTTCATAAGTCAACACTCTACTACATCAGAGGTGTCAAAATCAAATAAAAATGGTGGCCATGAAACTATATATGATAAGGATCCTTGTGGACTGCGTATTAATTCAGGAAAACACATGTTAACATTATCTATGTTCTATCATTTTCAAATTTATTTTGTTAAATCTTTCCCAATTACATTTTAATTTGATTTAGCTGCACGGCAGTGTTGGGGGCACAGCTGCCTTTTCTCTTTGCCTCTGTCTGTTTTATATGTGTAACTAGTGACTCCGCAACAAGACTGGGAACTCCTAGTTGTAGGGTAGTCATTTAGTAAGAGTTTAAAGATGTTTGACTTAACTGAAAAACATTGATATTGGTTAATCTTCTGCCATATTTTAGGCCCAAAATACTTCAGAACACAATACATTTGCTCATCTTTATAACTCACATATTATATGTCTATAGATGTCTATATATCTAGATCTATCTAGATCTAGATATCGCTTCATAGATGTCATCTCGTTTACTTCTCACAATAACCTTGCACAGTAGTGCGACTATTGCATAAATTTCTTTTATAGATGAGGATTTAAGTTCAGGAAAGACAAAGCGACTTGCCCATGGCTGCGCAACTAAGGAGAGCCAGTCATCAATTTCCTTATCCGTATTGATTTTACTGTACCATGCTACTTGGGTTCCCATGTGGCTTCACTTATGGATTATGGATGTGTGGTCTAATCATGGAACTGAACAGTAGATTGAAGGGGATTTCAAAGTTAATGCTTTGCCCTCATGGAGCTTATAGTCTAATAAAAGATATGAGCTGTTCAGTTATTTCCAACTCTTTGTGACCCCAGTTGAGGTTTTAGTGGCAAAGATACTGGAGTGGTTTGTCATTTCCTTCTCCAGGTCGCTTTATACATGAGGAACTGAGGCAAACAGGTGTACCAGTAAGGCAATAATCACAATGTAGATGATAATTGTCAAAATGCCCATGTGGTTCTGTATTGCAAAGTATGTGAGACTCTCCACATAGAAAGTAGAAGAAGAAAACCATTTATTCAGATACCAGAGTGTCACAGCATGGAGCCTCACCATCCCAAAATCTCTCTGAACCCCTGCTGGGATTTTCCCAAAACAAACTCACAGTCCAGCTAAGTCAGCCTGTTCAGTTCTAACAATCATGAGGGCAGCCATTAACAGCCATAACTGAGCTCTCTCTCTCTCTCAGCATTTCCTGTGCCATAACTTCCTTTTCCTGTCAAGAAGATCCTCCTACCACATGTGACTTAGGCTTCCTGTGACTTAAGCAGGTCACGTGGCCTATTAATGGGTAGGAAAGATCTTCAAATCTAATTGCTACTACAACAGGGTTAAGTGAGTTGCCCAGGGTCAGAAAGCTATAAGTGTCTGAGGCTGGATTTGAATTCATGAATATGCCTTCCTGACTTCTAGGTGCCCCCAAAGAGAACAAACATGTTTTTAAAGGTAATATGTGGTAAATGATAAAAGAAGGGACAAATTGCTCTGGTAAACAGAAAATGAAGGCCATAAATTTAGAGGTGGAAGGAAATTTAGACATAATAGATTCCAACTTTCTCATTTTACAGATGAAGAAACTGAGGCTCAGAGAGAGTAAATGAATTACCCAGAGTGATACAGCAAGCAAGTATATGAAGCAGGATTCAAACCTGGGTCTTCCTAGGTCCACGTCCAGCATTCTATGCACTATGACATGCTAATCTTTCGTGAATTTTCAGTGGATTACCCACTAGAATGGCTGTGTGGCCTGGGGGGAATCTTAGCTGAGTCACACAAGCACAGAATTTAAGAGATGGTCATTTAGTACAACCCATACCTGAAAGTAATCCCTCTCTACCATACCCTTGACAAGTGGTCGTATTTTTGGACTCACAGATGATGACTACAGCTGTGAAATTGAAAGACACATGCTCCTTGGAAAGAAAACTATGGCCAGTCTGGACAGCATATTAAAAAGCAGAGACACCACCTTTCTGACCAAGGTCCACATAGTTGAAGGTATAGTTATTCCAGTAGCAATGTATGACTGTGAAAGTTGGACTGTAAGGAAAGGTGAGTGCTACAGGATTGATGCCTTTTCAGTTGTGGTGCTGACTCTTTGACAGCAAGGAGATCAAATCAGTCAGTACTCAAAGAAATTAATTCATGCTATTCACCGGAAGGTCAAATACTGAAGCTGAAGCATATATAGTTTGGCCACATAACGAGAAGATGGGACTCATTGGAAAAGACTCCAATGTTGAGAAAGATCTAAGGCAAAAGGAAAAGGGGATGGCAGAAGAAGAGATGGATAGTGTCACATAAACAATGAATATGAAACTGAAAAGATTTCGATAGATGGGGGATGATAGAAGGGTCTGGTGTGCTATGGTCCATGGGGTCACAACTAGTGGGAAATGATTGAACAACAACATTTGTTAGAAAATTTTCCATGACATTTAGCCTAAATTGGATTCTTTTCAATTTCTGCTCACTGCTCCTCTGTTTCTGTCTGCTGGAACCAAATATGACAACCCTTCAAAGACAACTTAAAGACAACTGTTCTGCCCCTCTCCCACTCCCGAGTCTCTCTTCTCAGGGCTAAACATCCTCAGTTCCTTCAACCAATCCTCATGTGTCGTGGATTACCCAACTTTCACTTTTCTGGTTGCCTTCCTCTGGACACTATCCAGATTATCAATATCTTCCTTAAGCTGGAGCCTGGAACTGAATCTAGTACTCTAGGTAAGGTCTAATAAGGAAGAAGTTCAGCGGGTCTCTTACCTCCCTAATCTAGAAAACTATGCCTCTCTCAATGTAGCCCATCATTACCTTAAGTTTTTTGGTTGTTCCTTCACCCTGATGACTCATGATGAATTTGGGACCCACTAATCCCTCTCCTCTCCATTCCCCAGAACAGAAACCATTACGTGCTTGAGGACTCCTGGTGCCATGGAAGATTAGGTAGCCACTCTTTCTGCAGGGACTGCCCAGTTAAAAATCTTTGTTGCAGTAAATGGTGTCAGCCAGGTAGGGGCATTTAGCCATCAGCTTGGGTGACATCTATCCTGACCTCCTCCATTATGAGGAGGTGTTCCTCCCCAACTTGTAACTTGAATTTAAGGCTAGCAAAATGGTGCAAGGAGAGAAGAGGTGGACAGAAAGTCTTTCCCATCCCCAGATAAATGTCTGTGGATAGATTCTGATTTAGTATATGAGGCCTTCAGAAGAGGAAGGAACATTCTGAGTAAGAGCAAAGTTGGGTCATTTGTAACAAGTCAATAGGCGACTCTTCTTTCCCCTGTAAATTCTCTGTCTTGCCTTTCGGTAATATTGGCATCTTTGTTATCAAACTGCTTCTGCTCTATTACTCTTATGGAAGTGTATTGAGTGCATTTGGAAGAAAATGTTGCCTTATTACAGATAGAGGGCCTTGTATTTATGATGCACATTTTTGAGCGTAATGTGCCTGCCGGGTTTCTGCCAAAGGAATGACAAATGCTATCAGGATTTCAGCTTTGCCTGATTCTGCTCCATCCTCTACCCCCACCCCAGGGAGACCTTGTCTCAGCTTAATGGGGATATATCGGAACAAATTTCTTGTCATAGCCCTAGCTTGCAGAATTTTTCTCATGCCAAGCTAGAGCTGGACTTGAAAGGCTCCAAGACGGGCCTTGGACAAATGGGTATGACAATTTAGCTCAAAGCAGGCCAAGCAAATCTTCTGGGCAGAATGCTCAGGGAGAGGTCAATCACTCCACTTGGAAAGAGTGCTAGGCCTGGAGTCAGGAAGATCTGAGCTCAAATGTGACTCATGACTGTGGGTAAACCTGTAAAATGACCATACCAAGAGCACGTACTTCCTAGGGTTGTTGTGAGGATTAGATGAGATAATATTTATAAAATACTTAGCACAGTGCCTTCCACATAATAGGCTCTTTACAAATGTTATCATGACTATGTTTCTCTGGGCCTCAGGGCCTAGATACCCTCTCAGGTCCTTTATAACTCTAATCTATGGTCCTGGTCCCTTCTAGTCCTAGGGAAATCTACTTACCAATATTTAATTTGTAATTCATCCAAATGAAGTAACTCTGACTGGATTTTACTAACTCTATACAGATCTGTGGGAAAGGGAGAATAAAGATACTCTAATTTGTTTACATAGTTTTGGTAACCTGAAGAAGTGCTTCCAACACCCCATTTCTTTTTTTCCCTTTGTTTTCTCTTGTTTTATTACTACATTTTGCTGGTCAAATTGGATGGTTATCTAACCTAAAGATGTGACTCAAATTCTAATTTTAGCTCTACCAAGAATTTGTTGTAGAATTTTGGACACCTTCTCTTTTCTCACATTGCCACCACCCTGGTGCAGACCTTCACCACCTCACATTAGACTATCACAATAGCCTAGCATATTGGCCTCCTGTCTTGGTAAGCAAAATGGCCTTTGTTTTCTTTGAGTAACTCAGTGTATTTCATTGAGCCTTCCTAGGTGCTTCCACCCCTTGTTCTAGTATTCACCTCCTTGTCCGTGATCTCTCCCTAGACTAGTCCATCCTTCACTCAGCTGTCAAAATGATGTTTCTAAAGTGCATGTCTGATCATGTCACCTCCCTCTCCATTCCCACAACTGTGATGTCTCTCTACTACCTTCAGAATCAGATCCTCTGACTTTTAAAGCCCCCCACCACTTGGCCCTTTCTAGCATTCTTATACCTTACTCCTCCCCACATATTCTAGCAGTCCAGTCACACTGGCATCTTTGTTGATCCTCAAACAAGATACTCCATCTCCCAACTCCATGTGTCTACCAGCTGTCCCCCACACCTGGTATTCTTTCCCTCCTTATCTTTGTCTTCTGGTATCCTTCAAATGTCAGCTAAAGTCCTCTTTCTTCAAGAAGCTGTAGCAGCAGGCACCCCAGCATACCCAGAATGGCCTGCTAGCACAGGATATTTAATCGCTTTTCTAGGAAAGACTGCTCAAAAAGGGGTCAACAATTCTATTTTTGATTACATTCACTAGTTCAGAGGAAAGGTAAATACCATGAACATTGGAGAAAATACAAGCAGAGAAATTAGCATAAAGGCCAACAGATAGGACTCTTAACTGCCTGATTAAAGCAATATTGCTATACACTTTATATACATCACTGGATTGAGAGAGCCTTTACCTCTGAGTAATCTGAGAGCTCTGAACATACAACTACTTAGAGTCTCAACCAGGAAATCAAAAGATTTTTCTCATAAGTGAACCCCTGAAGCAAAATACCAACTCAGAGTATAAAACACTTCTCAGAGCCAGAAGACACCACAACCCTCATGACTCATTGACTAATCAACTTAGTACCAAAAGGTGTGAAAGCCTTCCTACAAGCAAGCCTCACCTAAGCAAGCTTCCCTTAATGGGCTCCATGTGAGGCTTATTAATGAACAGGGAAGATCTTTATATCCCATTAACATTACAGAGGCTTATCTTGGTCCTCCTTAATTTTGATGCTTTTCCTCTGAGATTATCCCCAATTTATCTTGCATATATCTTGTTCATATATAGTTATTTGCATGTTGTCTACACCATTAAAATGTGTTTCTGGAAAGCAGGGACTAAGCTAGGTTTGTTTGCACTTCTTTTGTTTTGTCTTTCTTTGTGCCTCTGAGGCTTAGCACAGTCTCAGGCACAAGGTAGGCACTTAATAAATTCTTGTTGACTTCAAGTCATGTAACCTCTCTTGGCCTCAGTTTCCTCATCTATAAAAATCTAGAAGGTCCAATATATACAAAATAGCAACACCTTCTAGGTGTGTTGGTAAGCAAAATGGGCTCCTTAGCACTTAGTTCAACAAGTGCCCTTGAAGAGTTTGGCTTTTGTTTTTGCTGAGTAATTCAGTGTATTTCATTGAGTCTTACTAAGTGGTAAGCCTCAGGCCCAAAGCCCTATTAGGTGTAAAACCTATGTGGGTGTGGATTGGCAACTAAGGTGGGGCCCAAGGTGGGGCTAACTCCAAGCAGGGCCTAGTTTACATGTCTGGGACAGCAGAGGCTCTTAGACCACATGGATCACACATGTGACTCACCCCTGATGCTGATAAAGATATAAAAACCAGGGGTTGGCCTCCTCTTCTTTGGAGCTCTTTGCCGAAGCAGTGGTGGCACGCGTGACTCTGGGCCAGCCCTCGTTCTGAGATCCCGGGCTGAACCTAGATGTTGGTAACTATGAATTGCATTGGGTCTGTCTGTTGATGTTTGTAATTTGTTTGTATTTTGCTCTGAAGTTCAGTGTGCTGGCTTTTTCCCTTGAACTAAGTGAATGATATTTGTGTGCTGAATTAAAGTAAGCTTGCCAACCCCTTCGCCTTGCTTTCCTTATTAAGGCAGATCAAAAGAACCTGTGTTTTTGCAGCGTGCTGGCAGCTTTCTCAGTGCTGGCTGGCTGGCCCCCACAGAAGCTGCTAGCCAGATTGTGGAAACACTGGGGCAGCAAAGAATTAGAAAAAGGCAAATGCTTTAATTTACCTCAATAATGGTGAAACAGAGGTGGAGCCAAGATGGCGGCTGGAAAGCAGGGACTAGCATAACAATTCTAGAACTGCAGAACCCACAAAGTGGCGGAGGGAAGCAGGACTCCAGCCCAGGACAGCCTGGATGGTCTCTGGGTAAGGTCTATCCTGCACGGAGCTGGGAGCTGAGGGGAATGGAGCTGAGCGGAGTAGAGACCAGCG
>JAQQSZ010020718.1:0-10080 GCA_028646595.1 Phalanger gymnotis
CCTACAGGAAAGCAGGGGGAAGGGGATAAAAAAGGGGGGATAATAGAAGGGAGGGCAAATGGGGGAAAAGGTAATAAAAACAAACACTTTTGAAAAGTGACAGGGTCAAGGGATAAAACTGAATAAAAGGAGACAGGAGAGATAGAGGGAAATATAATTAGTCTTTCAAAACATGGCTGTTATGGAAGTATTTTGCATAATGATACATATGAGGCCTATGTTGAACTGCTTGCCTTCTTAGAGAGGGTGGGTGGGAAGGGAAGAGTTGAGAGAATTAGGAACTCAAAGTTTTAAGAGCAGATGCTCAAAAAAGTTGTTTTTGCATGCAATTGGGAAATAAGATATACATGCAATGGATCATAGAAATCTATTTTGCCCTACAAGAAAGTAAGGGAAAAGGGGATGGAGAGAGTGGGGTGACAGAAGGGAGGGCTAACTGGGGAATAGGGCAATCAGAATATATATCATTTTGGAGTGGGAGGGAGGGTAGAAAGGGGGAGAATATTTGTAAATCAAAATCTTGTGGAAAGCAATGCTTATAACTTAAAAATATTAAATAATAAAAATTAAAATTTAAAAAATAACATTACCAATAAATTATTTTATAGAACTAGAAAAAATAACAAAACTCATCTGAAAGAACAAAAAAGCAAAAATATCAAGAGAATTAATGAAAAAATGCACCCGGAACTATATTATAAAATGGCTGTCATCAAAATTACTTGATACTGACTAAAACATAGAGTAATGAATTAGTGGAATAAATTAGGTACATAAGATCTCGAAGTAAATAGCTACAGCATTCTGTTCTTTAATAAAGCCAAAGACACTGGCTTCTGTGATAAGTCCCTATTTGACAAAAAAAAATTGGAAAATCGGAACATAGCATAGAAAAAACTAGGTACAGATAATCATCTCACACCAAATACCAAGATAAGGTTAAAATGAGTATATGATTTATACATGAAGGATGATATCATATGTAAATTAGGAGAGTAAAGAATAGGTTAGCTATTAGATCTCTGGAGAAGTGAATAATTTATGTACAAACGAGTGATAGAGACCATTAGAAAATTCAAAATACATAATTTTGAACATACTTAATTGATATTTTTATGCACAAACAAAAGTAATACAATCAAGATTGAAAGGAAAGCAAAAAGCTGGGAAATAATTTGTACAACAAACTTCTCTCATAAAGGCCTCATTGTACAAATATATAGAAATTGAATCAAATTTATAAGCATAAAGGCATTCACCAATTGAAAATTGGTCAAAGAATATGAACAGGCAGTTTCAGACAATTAAATCAAAGCTGATTATGGTCATATGAAAATGCTCTAAATAAGGGTTGATTAGAGAAGTGCAAGTTAACATAACTCTGAGGTACCACCTCACACCAATAAGTTCAGTAAATATGACAGAAAAAGAAAATGACAAATGTTGGAAAAATGGAAAAATTTGAACACTAATGCATTGTTTGTGGAATTCTGAATTTATCCAACCATTTTGAAGAGTAATTTGGAACTATGCTCAAAGTGCAATCAAACTGTTCAAAAACTTTGATCTGGCAATACCACTATTAGGCCTGTACCCCAAAGAAATGATAAAAAATAAAACGGGCTTAAACATGCTAAAATATTTATAAAACCTCTTTTTGAGATGGCAAAGATTTGGAAATGGAATGGATATGCATCAATTGGGGAGTAACTGAACAAGTTGGGGTATATGAATGTAATGGAATATCATTGTGCTATGAGAAATGACAGCAGGCAGATGCCAGAAAAACCTGGAATGACTTATGTGAACTGATGATGACTAAAGTGAGCAGAACTCAGAGAACACTGTACATAGTAATAGTAAAACTGTGTGATCATAAAACTGATAGATGCAGCTCGTCTCAGTAAAACAATGATCCAAGACAATTCCAAAAGACTCATAATGAAAAATGCTTTTGCTTTCAGAGAAAGAATTGGAGGAGTCTGAATGCTTATCAGAACATACTATTTTCACTCTTTTTTTTTGTTTTTGGTAGTTACTTTTTCCTTTTTTTAAAAAATTCTTTCAGAACATGAGTAATGTGAAAATATGTTTTACTTGATTACACATGACTAGCCTTTATCATATTGCATGTTTCCTGGGGGAGTGAGTGGGGAGTGAGAGAGGGAAAAAAAATGTGAAACTCAAAATCTTTCAAAAAATAAATGTTGAACATTTTTTAAAATGTAATTGGAAAAAATTAGATACTATTGAATAAAAAAGGTTGACTCTAAAAAATTTACCATTTTCAGTGACTTCCTTGCAAAATCTATGTTTATAGGTAGATGAAAATGAATGGTATAATTGTCTGATTTAATTTTAAGTAACATATTCTTAACACTTTCTTTGTATAATATAAAATATTAAATGATTTTGAAACAAAATGGTTATTTATCAAATCTAACCATGAAAATGAATAAAAATATTAAATCTATATACATTTCTCATATCAGTGATCCCAAAAACTTTATTTGTAAAATGATTCACTGTCTCAAGGGCAGATAGTAAGATTGGTTTATGGTGTAATTCTCATTGCAGGTCCAACATGTCACCCTTTATTAGGTCTGTCAATATTAGAATGACATGATTCAACACTTTATTTAAGTCTGTCTTTTTTTTAGAAAAATGAGAACATTAAACATTGGAACTCTATGTATTTGAACAAATATAAAACATAATAAAACAGTAACTCTTTGAAGAACTGGCAGACTATAAAGTCAGTTGTGAAGGAGCTCTGGTTATTGCATGTTTCTTAGGCTCTAGTATTTTCAAAATGAATAATCTCATTAGCTATTTCATGATGTTTTCTCAAATTAAACATTCATCTGGCATATTAGGTCATCTTTTATTGGAGAATTGTGATCCTGAATTTAAAAAATGTAGTCAAGTTTTTATTATCTGCAGATTACCCATATAGTAGATTTGCATTCCTTGGGTTACCACTCAGGTCCTTTGTTATCCAGATGCTTTTGGGCTCTGATCCAGCTACTATTTGGCTAGGAAACATACAACGGGGAACAGATTTGCCAGTTTATTTGGTACTTGGCATTAAGATCATGTCTCTGAATGACTTTATTGGATTATCTATAAGTTTTCATTATCTACATATGGTGCCAAAGCAAGGTGACATTATAATTATCAACATCATCATTACCAAAATTTGCATATGCAACAGAGAGATACATGTATCATATATTAAAAGAAACTTTCAATTAATTTCAATAGGTTTGTTTTCATATTTAGAATCTGTTGAATTTAATTTTCAAGGTTACATGGGAAGTTTTGTTAACCAAAATCTTTCTCAAATTTGATGGAAGACTTAATAAAGATGAGAGGAGTAAGTAGCCACTCTAAATCCTGTCGCAATGAATGGCTAGATTCATGATAGATATAACAATGTCTGATTACAAAAAATAGTACTAGCCAACCACTTCCTCATTTTGCTGTGATTGCCACTCCATCCATTTCACTTCCAATGCACTTAATACTCTCTATCAAAAGACATTCAGAAAAGGATGTTATATAGTTGGTAGGCTGAAGAGATGTTGTGATCTCTCTTGGTAGAAGGATCACCCCAAACAGATGAAATGTTGGTTACTTAAAATTTTAAATCGTTATACTTGTTTACTTATCTGTATGCACATAAAGGCCATCCGGCACTTGTTCATTTGATTTAATGTCCATAATAGGCCATAAGATAATATATTTAGGATTGGAAAGGCCCATAGAAGCCACTCAGTCCATTACCTACATTTTATAAATGAAGAAAATGGGATGCAAAATGCTCCAGCTATTTGCTTATGGTCCCATAATTAGTAATTGGCCAGAATTTGAATATATTTCCTCTCACATCCATCAAATCTAAAAATTATTTCCAGCACATAGTTCTGATTTTTCCTCTCTTCCTAGCCTCCCTCAGATTAGAAACTAATAGAGGGCAAACTGTGCTCCTGCATTATATTTATACTGAAATAATTTATTTGAAAATGATGATGATGGAAATAGGATAGAAATAAAAACTAAGTTTGATTGAAAGAGCACTGAACTTGGAGATAGGAGAGCTCGGTCTCAGTACTGCTTCTGATAATTATTACATATACTAGTCATGACCATTGGCAATATCATTTTTTTC
The DNA here is from genome assembly GCA_028646595.1 of Phalanger gymnotis. Lineage (NCBI taxonomy): Eukaryota > Metazoa > Chordata > Mammalia > Diprotodontia > Phalangeridae > Phalanger > Phalanger gymnotis. The sequence continues at coordinate 4,172 of JAQQSZ010020718.1, forward strand.
GAGATAGAAAGAAAGCATTTAAACATCAGTATGGCATGTTTCAAGCAACCTGGTGATAATTAGAACAATTACATTTCCAGTGTCACCTATGCAAAATCTAAGTCACATCACAGTCAAGTCACAAACTCAGAGAGTTCTCATCTCTAAAATATGAATGATAATATTGAAGGCCTAAGCTCATCTTTTTAAGAAGCCAAAAATAGCTTTAGACATGTGAAATATAATGTAAAAGACATATGTGTGTTCATATTTTATAAAATGGAAAGAGTAATAGCATTGAAAAAAAAGAAATCCACACGATAGGGGAAACATGACAAGAATGCCAAATATATTAGGTCAAAGAGAAGAAAACAATGGAGTAACCATAAAAAAAAAATAAAGATCTCTTTTTCTGAAGGATGTAATGATGATTAGAAGTATGCTAAGTATCTTTTTTTGAGACCAGAAAGCAAAGGGATTTTTAGGAACTTGTTATAGAGCTTGTTTTCCAAAATCTTTATGGGTATAATTTCATGAGTTCTTCGTAGTTTTATTGAATAGAAACACCTTATTCATTGCAGGCAAGCAACATAAGGAAGGGCATAAACATTTATTGAATATCTACTATGACAGGAATTGTACTAGTCACTTTACAAATAGCATTTCATTTTATCCTTACAACACTGGGGGGCAGGTACTGTTATTATCTATTTTTCAATTGAGGAAATTGAACAAAGGTGACATTATTTGGCTTGGGAAAGCACATTATCTTCTATCTTGTATGCATTTAACAAATACTGAATTTAATAAAATTAAGGAAAAAATATTATGTATCAGGAGATTTCCTGCCACATTTACATAAACCAGACCTACAAGGACTTTTATCAAAAGTACCTTTAAAATCAGCACACCTAAAATAATGGATTCTCAGTTGCCTTGAAGATTTATACTCTGTTTTGCTGCATAGGTGATTCTTGGTTTTAATCCTACCTTTGTTGACCTCCAGAATATCATAGTCCAAGCCCTTCAATCTCTTAATGTAGAAGCTGCTAAATTTTGTGTTATTCTGATTGTGCTTTCACAATACTTGCAATGTTTCTTTTTGGCTGCTTGAAATATTTTCTCCATGACCTAGGAGCTCTCAAATTTGGCTACAATATTCCTACAAGTTTTCCTTTTGTAATCTCTTCCAGGAAGTGATTGGTGAATTCATTCTATTTCTATTTCCCTCTCTGGTTCCAGAACTTCAAGGCAGTTTTCCTTAATAATTTTTTGAAAGATTAAGTCTTGGCTGTTTTTTTGTCATGACATTCAGGTAGTCCAATAATTTCTAAATTATCTCTCCCGGATCTATTTTCCGGGTCAGTGGTTTTTCCAATGAGATATTTCACATTTTCTTGTATTTTCACATTCTTTTCATTTTGTTTTATAATTTCTGATTTCTCATAAAGTCTTTAGCTTCCATTTGGTCCATTCTAATTTTTAAGCAATTATTTTCTTCAGTGACCTTTTGGACCTCCTTTTCTATCTGCTCATTTGTGCTTTTTTGAAGCATTCTTCATCTAATTGGCATTTTGGATCTCTTTTGCCCTTTGGGTTAGTCTATTTTTAAGCTAGTATTTTCTTCAGCATTTTTAAGTATCCTTTAGCAAGCTGTTTACTCATTTTCATGATTTCCTTAAATCATTCTAATTCTCTATCCAATTTTTCCTCTACTTCTCTTGCTTGATTGTCAAAATCCTTTTTGAGACCTTCCATGGCCTGAGATCAATTCATATTTTTCTTAGAGGCTTTGGATGTAGGAGCTTTTACTTTGTTATCTTCTTCTGGTTGGATGTTTTGATCTTCCTTGTCACCAAAATAAAATTGTATAGTTTGAATTTTTTCCCCTACTTGCTCATTTTCCCATCCAATTGCTTTACTTTTGAGCCTTTTATTAAGGTAGGTCTCTGCTTCCAGTGGAGCTTCCAGGAGCTTGAGGGGATCTGTACAGCTGTTTTCAGAGCTATTTCTAGGTCCCTGTACATTTTCAATTCTTCCAAATTTGTATAAGGAAATGTGTTTATTCCTCTCTTGGTCTGTGCTCTGGCCTATGAGTGACCACAAGCATTCTTTTCTACCTTTGAACTGTGAGGAGGATTCCCTATCCACAGCCACCACAAGCTCTACTACAGCAGTGCTCCTCCTCACCCCAGGACCACCAACAAAGACTGAGATCTAGATCCAAGTATGGGCAAAGCAAGAGATTTCTGCCTTAGTGCCACCAAAGGGATCCCTGCAATAGACTGCTGATCAGCTGCTGGATTCCCCCTACCATCTGTGGGACAGAACTCTGGAAGTAGCCACAGTTGCTGCTGACTATGCTGCCACCTTCATCTGGGGCTGGACATTGCTCCTCTCTCACGCAGGTCAGACAGACATCCTACTGATCTTGTAAGCTGTCTTTGGAGTTTGTGGGTTGAGAGTCTGGAAACTGCCACAGCTGTCTCTGATTTAGTCTCCTGAGGCCTGCTCTGGGCCTGTCTATACAAGCATGGCCCACACAGACTAGAGCAACAGAATTCTCCAACTCAACCTGTGAACTTTCCAGGCTGTCTTGGACTGGACATTAGTTACACTCTGTCATTTTGTGAGTTGTGCTCCTCTAGAATTTGTTCAGAGTAATTTTTAGAGGTATTTGGAAGGATTTGAGGGAGAGCTCAAGCAAGACCCTGCCTTTACTCTGGCATCTTAGCTCCACCACCCTGCATCTTTCTAGAGAGTCATTTGTTAATTTCATGTTATTGATATAAGAAATAATAGTTTCTCAGCAGGCACTTATTGTAAATAAATAACTTTGGAGTCCAATTAGCACTTATATTTGAAAAAATAGAAGAATTTCTATAGTAAAAGAAGCCTAAGAAATAGCAGGAAAAGTGCAGTTCTTATGGAAATCCTTTCAATTTCATTCCCATAAAAAATTCTCTACACCTAAAGATAAAGTTGCAAAAGCATTCCTTTGTTTGATGATGTTTGTTTTCTTCAACTATTCTAGGAGAGACCACTCAAACTTCCTTTTTAAGTGTGACTACTTTGCTTAAAAAAAAAAACAAGCAAAAAAACAAAAAAAAAATTAAAAAAATAAAATATATCATCCTCTAACTCATCGAGGCTAATGCCTCAGGCCAGATGTTAGTCATGGTCTCATATTACCCATCTGACTTTATCTCCCATTTCTCACTAATTCTAACATCATCATCATTATTGTTATCATCACCTTGACATTTGTTAAGCATTTTTATGTGGCTTGGTGGATAGTATAAAATATAGAGTCAGGAAACTGAATCTTATCTCTGATACTCCTTGCTATTATTTCCATCATCAATAAAAAGTGGATAAAAATAACTCTAGGAATCATGCCCTACATTTGTAATGCAAGGGAAGACAACTACATCAAGCAAGATTGGAAAGACACAAAACTTAAAAAAAATAATGACAGAAATATAAATACATCCAATGTTAGGTATTTGGGAAACTGAAATATGATAGAGAATACAAAGCATTTTGTGAATTTTGAAGTGCTATGCAAATGTGATTTATCATTAGTAGATATGTGAGACATAAAGAAGAATAAGACAAAGTACTTGACTTCTCTGGCATCCAGGCTTCCAAAAAAGGTGACAATTTTTATTTTCACTGTATCTCATCATCTATATAAGTATCAAGGCCTATTGTATTTACCTTCATAATACCTCTTAGGGTATTTCGTCTGTCCTCTGAAACCTTACCCTGGGACAAAGCCTCATTGTCTAAAGCCTGGATGATAATAGTGGCCTGCTAGTTATTCTTCCTGTCAGGAGACTCTACCCACTCCATTCTATCCTCCAGAAGCAAATATACAATGCTCTGACATTCAAAATCTTTCAAATGATTAATTTTACTTTTCAAGGAGTCATTCTCTCCCATTAGAAGCTCTTTAACCATTTCAGCAATTTTACTTTTTAAAGATTTGTTCTCAGCAGTGACTTTTTTTTCCATTTTTTTCTTGTATCTCTCTAATTTAGTTTTTAAAATACTCCTTGAGCTCTTCCATGAATACTTTTTGGGCTTGAGACCAGTTCACATGACCTTTTGAGGTTTCAGGTATGGGTATAGTGTCAATGCTGTCCTTTTCTGAATTGGTATTTTGATCTTCTCTGTCTCCATAATGAGAAACAGTGGTCCTTGGTATTCTGGATTGCTTCCTCATGGCGATTGTTTTTTTTTTTACTGGTTTTTAAAGTGGATCTCTTCTTTGGGGGTCTACGAGACTTTGTCCCAAGTTTCTCATGCTGGGACCCGGGGGCCTGCTTGCTGGTATCATGTGCTTAGGCCTCTGGTTTTCTCAGCTAAAGAGAGACATTATCTTACCAGATGTGAGTAACATGGTTAAAAACCCTAAGAATGAGTGGATTAAGTAACAAATCAAACGCAATTAATAACTTTATTCAAGAGAAAGACAATAATGAGACAACATACCAAAGCTTATGAGATGTAGCAAAAGCAGTTCTTAGGGAAAGTTTTATGCCTCTAAATGCTTACATGAATAAAATAGAGAAAAAGGCAATCAATGAATTGGGCATGCAAATGGAAAAGCTAGGGAAAAAAAAATTGAAAATTCTCAGTTAAATACCAAATTAGGAATACTGAAAAGAGGAGAGATTAATAAAATTAAAATCAAGAAAACTATTGAACTAATAAATAAAACTAAGATCTGGTTTTATGAAAAAACAATAAAATCGAAAACATTTCATCACTTTAATTAAAAAAAAGAAAGAAGAAAATCAAATTACTACTATGAAAAGAGAAAAGGGTGGATTCACCTCCATAAAAAGAAATTAAAAATATAATTAGGAATTATTTTGTTCAATTGTATGCCCATATATTTGACAATCATAGGGAAATGGATAAATATTTACAAAAATATTAATTGCTCAGGTTAACATAAAGCCATCTCAGAAAAAGAAATTGAGCAAGCCATCAATGCACTCCCCAGGAAAAAATCTCCATGGCCAGTTGGATTTACATGTGAATTCTATCAAACATTTAAAGAACAATCAAATATCATGCTTTATAGAAAATTTTGGAAAATAGGCAAAGACGGAGTCCTACTACATTCCTTTTATGACACAAATATAGTACTAATACCTAAACCAGGAAGAGTCAAAACAGAGAAAGAAAAATATAGACCAATTTCTCTAAGGAATATTGATGCAAAATTTTTGAATAATATATTACCAAAAAGATTGCAGCAACTTATCAGAGAATTATACACTATGACCAGGTAGGATTCATTCCAGAAATGCAAGGCTGGTTCAATATTAGGAAAACTATCAGCATAACTGATCATATCAACCACACAACTGGCAGAAACCATACGATTATCTCAATAGATGCAGAAAAAGCTTTTGACAAAATACAATGCCTATTCCTATTAAAACACTAGAAAGCATAGCAATAAATGGAATCTTCCTTAAAATCATAAGTAGGTTTTACCTAAAACCATCAGCAACCATTATATGTAATGAGGATAACCTAGATGCATGCCCAATAAGATCAGGGGTGAAACAACGATGTCCATTATCACCCCTATTATTCAATTTGGTACTAGAAATGTTGGCTTTAGCAATAAGAGGAGGAAAATAAATTGAAGGAATTAGAATAGGCAAAGTAGAAACTAAGTTGTCACTATTTGCAAATAATATGATAGTTTACTCAGAGAATCCCAGAGATTCAAATTAAAAAAAACTGCTTCAAATAAAAAGTAACTTTAGCAAAGTTGCAGGACATAAAATAAACCCAAATCCTTGGCATTCCTATATATTACTAACCAAGCCAATAGCAAGAGATATGAAGATAAATTCCATTTAAAGTTACTATATACACTATAAAATACCCAAGACATATATGAA
>JAQQSZ010020719.1:0-10079 GCA_028646595.1 Phalanger gymnotis
GCAATTGAAACCAATTCTAAGAGAACTACTGAAACCAGGTGAAAAAGAAAAGAAGGAGAAAAAAGAGCCCCAATTCTTCTCTATGGACTTTTGGCTAGTATGTAAAACAATTTACTTAACATCCTCTCCAGGTTGTGTCTCTCTCAAGAATTCCTCCTTTTTAAATGTTTTTAACCCTGCTAAGCTCTGGCCCTCTTGTGCATTCTTACACTCTGGTGCTGTGTGGTGACCCCAAATTGCAATTTTCTTGCCTGCTTAAGAGACTCTAGTTTTTACTATTTTGGCAGTTTTCTTTATTTCGTATCGACATATCTGGTGTCAAGCAGTGGGACTCAAAGACTCTTGCCCAGCAGGTTGCTGACACTCAGTACCAGCTGTCTGGATTTGACTCAGTGGTTCGGTCTGGGTAAGTGAGTCTCTTGAAATTCCTGAACTCTTTTCTCTTTCTAGTCAAGTTCTTGACTCTTTAATCAAGGGTTTGTTGAGTAATTTTGGGTCCACTATGTCAGGTCGCTCCAGAGGGATGGATGGTGAATATATATTCTTCAATTTTGGACCAAGTATTTGTAAATACTTGGATAATTGGTAGGATTTAACCAAGTCCGACCCCCAAAACTGCTGGCTCCAGTGGAGCTCCTTTGATCCCTACAAAACTAACTTTTTGTAGTCTGCTCTTAATTCTGCTGGCCTCAAGATTATCGGCCCTGAGTCAGATGCCTTTTTCCAGTGCCTACTTAAAACAATGAAGTAACAATCTAAATCTGAACTCTTTACTTTCAAGAGGATATCCAATAATCTAAATCAGGGAAAATCAGGACAGTCCAGAATAAGGTCTTTGTCCTTTGGAAGCATGTCTCTAAATTAAATAAGGAGAAAGAGCAAACTGAAAGTCAGGTTAAACTTTTACACTGATATATAGAAAAACTTAAAGTGACCCTGAAAGATTGTCTTGCAAACCCATTCTCTTCAAAAAAAATCTCCTTTATTCACCCCTCAGTTAATTTGAGGACCTTTTGCCCCATTTTCCCTCGAAAATAAAGAACACCAAAGACATCAAAATATTACAGAATTCTTCCTCTCCACTGTCCCATCCTCCCTTGAACCAAGGCCAACCTCTGTCCTCTGTCCTAGGATCCTGTAGATTTTGCTCTTGAGTTTGAGGTTGTTTACCTACCAATTTAGCCTCTGTCCTTTATCAGCTTTGTAGAAGGCCAGCTCCAAGAAAGTCCATTGCTCTTGGACTGATAACTCAGCACTGTGTTGGGCTCCCCATCCCTCCCTTGGCATACATGTGCTGCTTAGGATGAAGGCTTTTCAAGCCTCCTTGGTATACATGTGCTCTCTCCAATACCTCGAGGGCACACACCACACATGCTAAACACCACCAGTGGGCTATTAACACAATATTGTTTACTGCAAAAGGGGGACAAAAGCAGGAGGAAGTCATGCATTATGCAAATGCGTCACATGTGGATTTGTTGATTCTGCTTGCCTAAATGGTGTATAAGTCCTGTCCCTCAGTTTAATAAAGGGAGCCATTCTTTACTCTCTTGCCTGGCCCGTGTTTTCTTTTCCCTCTTCGAGGCATTCAGCCATCTCCAGCCATTTGGGCACCACAGCCGCTGGTGGCACAGCTTGAACAGGTCCTTGTAGGCCTTGGGGAAGTTGCCCACTGGTTTCAAACAGCCCATTGAGTTAATCCCCTTGAGCAAATAGATCACATAAGAAATGAGAAAGGGGGACCTGATACACATCTCTGAGTAGCCTGAAAATTTGAGGAAGGCTTTTTAGAATCTATCCCCAAGGTTTCCCAAAGCCTGTAGATTGGGGAAAAAGTTAGTCCTGCACCCAAAATATAAGAGTCATTTTTTGTTTTTGTTTTTAAATAATAGATTCTTATCTACCTTTCAAACTAATTCTGTTCTCTCTTCTGAGAGTCTGGATCTCTTTAACTCCTTTAACTCCTTCTGCATGGCAGGATTGAAAGTTGATCTTCTCAAGACAAGCAGATTAGATTGGAAAGATACTCCTACCTCTGATCTGCTTTATTTAGCTAGTAAGTACTAAGAGATCCTAGTGCAAGAGAAGCATAAAGATATTCAGGGAAAAAAATAAGATCATGACCCTGCCATTACAACAGTTACAGTGGAAGCAACAGATTTCTTAATTTCTCCTCTGCCCTTAGACCTTCCCCCTCTGGCTATTAAGTGCTAAGCCACAGGGTAAGATGATATGCTTCTGTTATAAAAAGTTAGGTTATTGGAAGAAAGACTGCTGCAAGCCTCTGAGAGGCCCCCACAGAAAAAACCCAAGCTGGGGGTAGAACTATTAGAGGGGGTTTTTCCATGGGATTAGCTTCTCCTGTAGGGGTCACTCACATTGCAATGGCTTGTCATTCTTTTGAGATCCTCATAGATATTGGCACCAAAATGTCTGTCCTAAACCCCACTGCTTTTTCTGAACCCCTCCCTCAGAGTTCTAGAAATGTTTCAATAGTGAGAATCACTAACCATATGCGGTCTGCTTATATTGCTGTTTCATGATATGGTGTGGTAGAACGGTCTCAAAGAATCCAGAGTCAGACCACCTCTAATCCAAATATAGGCATTTATTGAGATTGATGCCTCTTATGAAGTGGGCTAAGTTGCAAGAGGAACTAGCATCTTCGAAAAAAGCAAGATGGATTTTTATATGGTAAAGATGTAATTACGTAACAGAAATTAGGAATAATAAAAAGGCAGGAGGGGTTTGTTAAGGGATTAGATAATAGGGAGGGGTAGCAGCCCCAGTGGAGCTGCACATTTGATTACTTACAATGCGTACAGAAAAACCCATTTAAAGGTGTACATATGTATGGTAATGATATTATAATAAGCCTCTCTACATTATAAGTTTACTCTAGGTCAGTTCTTTACTATTACTGTGCAGGTCCCTTCTATTGTTTTGGGGTCTACATCCTGCTTGGTCATCCTGGTGCTGCTGCTTTCTGCTTGGCTGAATATTGTGGTCCTGTCTAAGGCTAGGTGGAGGTGGCTGTGGTTGAGTGCATCGATATACCTGTTTCTCTGGGAAATATGAGGAATAGGTCTCAGGGCAGTGGCAAGCTAGTTAGTGGCAGTGGTTGGGAACCCATCACATGGACATGCCTGCTATTCTGTGAGAAATATGAGTTCATGGACACGCATGTTATTGTAGAGTGTAGTGAGGCATATATGAAGAAGTTAGGATATTGAGTGTGTTGTGGGGTTGGGGGGGTATGAGTGGCTAGGTAGGTATAGTGGGCCTGCTATTCAGTGGGGCCTATAAGGAAGATGGAATATTGGGGCTAGGGACAGCTTTATTAGGATGTTATCACTTATATCTCTCACATCTTTCCTTTTATGGTTGGGAACTTGTCTAGAACCCACCCCTTCCTTTTTTTGATTGATATTCCACTCTACCTTCTAGGCCACAATTTTCTCTCAGGACCTATGAGGCCGCAATTGAATTTTCTACCCAAAATGATGTTCATCTCCCTCTCCTTCCCTCCCTCCATCTGTCTTCCCCTCCCTCTTTCTCCCTTCCTCTCTCCCCCTTCAAGGTAACCCCCACTTTCTGTCATATTCTCACTGCACCTCTGTTTGTTATTTTCCACCCCTTGAGGAGGTTCCCCACTCTCTCTGGGTGGCTAGCACTTCTGATATTTTAAGAGTCTTTAATATACTCCCAATTCAGATTCATCTGGATCCCCTTAAGCCTCTATCTCATGTCCCACAGTATCCCCTCTCCAGAGTGGCAGTTGAGGGAATCAGACCCCTCATCAATGGCTACTTATCATCTGGCCTCTTGGCCCCCTGCACTAGTCCTTGTAACACCTGAATGCTTTCTGTTCATAAGCCCAGTGGCTGTGGGTAGTGCCTCTCATCTAAGACCTCAGTATGATTTACATATATGTGATCCCTAGATCATCTGTGGTCCCTAAATCCCATACTATACTGAATCTTATTCCCCCTTGACTCTCCATTTTCACCATAGTTAATTTGTGCCCCACTTTTTTCAGTGTTCCCATTGATTCTGATGGCCAGTTCCTTTTCACTTCCACCTGAGGTGGCCAGCAGTATTTCTGGACCTTCCTAACTCAAAGTTACACTGAGAACCCCATCTATTTCTCACAGATCTTGAAAGCAGATTTTGCTACCCCTGAGTTTCCTTCAGGGTTCACACTCCTCCAGTATGCAGATGATTTACTCCTGTGCTCCTCAGATCTTGAGTCTTCTAAGACTGATTGTATTTTTCTCCTTACCTCCCTGGCCCACGAAGACCATAAGGCATTTCTTTATCGTTAAGACACTTCTTTATTGTTAAGGAACTGTGCTTAAGTGACTTGCCCAGGGTCACATAGGTAGTAAGTGTAGAATGTCTGAGATCCTTGTGACTCCAGGGCCAGTGCTCTATCCCTAGCTGCCCCTGACCATAAGGCATTTAAAGAAAAGCTGCAGTTTGCTAACTCCCAGGTTAGGTTTTTAGGACATTTGATCTCTGCTGATGGTCTCTACCTTGATTCAGCCTGGTTGACTTCAGTGTTCAACCTTCTCCCATACTTTAACCAAGTGATAGCTTCACAGTTTCTGGGCACTCACTGGCTGCTACAGGTTACACATCCCTTTCTATTCCTTGTTAGCTTATGCCCTTCATTACTTCCTTAAAGATTCTGTAGCTCCCCTGGGACAAAGTCTTCGAGGCTGCGTTTTTTGACTTCGAAGTGTCCCTCTTATGTCCCCAGACCTTTGTCCACCCTAAGTACTCCCTCCCCTTCTCCTATTGGAAAAGGGGGTGATTAGCCTTTGTATTTTGTGTCAAAAACATGGAAAGAGTTTCTGACCACATGGACCTTGACCCAGTCTCCAGGGACCCCTACTGTGCCTCTGAGTTGTTGCAGCCTGTGACCATTTGATCTTAGTTTAAGCGGTGATTCTAAACTCTTTTAACCTTGCATGTTCCCCATATAATTGAAACTCTTCTAAACTCTCAGCGTAGCCACCATTTCTCAATCAACTGCATTGCCAGACTATATAGGTCACCCTTCTTTCCAAACCAAATGTCACTGTAAGACTCGTAATTGAGCCACCTTCCTCCCTGACACAGAACACAGTTACTTGGACTACACTGAGAATAATGATTGTATTAAAATTGGACATCCAGGAAGATGAACTAGAAAACCTAGATTGTTCCTAGTACAATGATAGTTCCTGCCTTTGAAACAGAATTGCCTTCCTGCCTAGTTTCTGGATAATGGTCAATGCTCTAGCACTTTCCTGGTCACCAATGGAGTGAAGCAGAAATGTGTGCTTGCTCCCATGCTTTTTAACATGATGTTTTCTCTGATGCTATCACACACTTTCAATATGGAAAAAAATGGCATTAAAGTCAGTTACCATATTGAAGTAAACTATTTAACTTGAAAAGACTGCAAGCCAGGTGGAGGTGGCGTGTGACTTTTTGTCTGCAGATGATTAGGCACTCAGTGAAACCTCTAAGGCTGAGATGCAGCAAATTATGAATTGATTCTCTTCTGCTTTGGTGAATTTTGGCCTTCCAATTAATACTAAGAAAACAGAAGTTCTCCACCAGACAGTACCACACCATCCATGCATGGATCCATTGCTTCTAGCAAATGGAGAAAATTTTAATTCTGTGGATAAGTTCACTTACCTTTGTAATATATTTTCCAGGAACATACACATAGCTAATGAGGTTGACACACATGTTACCAGAATTAGGTCAGTGTTTGGAAGGCTCCAAAGGAAAGTGTGAAAGAAGAAATATTAGACTGAGTACCAAACTGAAGGGTTACAGAGTTGCGTTGACCTCATTGTTGTATGCCTGTGAAACCTGGAAAATATACCAGTCCCATGGCAGGAAACTGAATTACTTCCATTTGAATTGTCTGATAAAGAGTCTGAAGATCATCTGGCAAGACACTGAGGTCCTTTCTCGAGCTGAACTGCCCAACATTCACAATCTGCTACAAAGAGCGCAATTCTGATGGTTTGACCATGTCATTCAAATGCCAAACATACATTTGTATAATATATATGTGTTGTATATATATATATATGCATATATATGTATATCTATGTATATATGTATACACACACACACACATGTATCTATTGAGTTCTGTGGAAAATATGTATATTTTCCAGAGAACTCACAAAAAAGGCAAGCACTCACATGGAAGTCAGAAAAAGAAATAATGACCTTAATATCTCTCTGAAGAACTTTAGAATCAATTGTAAGATATGGGAGACACTGGCATATGACCACCCAGCATGGTATGCCCACATTAAAAAGGCACTCTGCTCTATGAACAAAGCAGAATTGCAGTACCTCAAAAGAAATGTGAAATGCACAAATTTAGAGATGTCTCCACTCCAAATATTCATATGCATTATTTGTACTAGAACTGTGGTAGAACATTCTGAGATTGAATATGTTTGATTAGCCACAGCTGGGCACACACTGTACCTTTTCACCAACACAGTGATGTCATTTTAGTCCTCTTTGAGAGCTAAAGACAACAACAAACCAAATGTGAAAAACACTCCGCCCTTTTCAAGCTGGCTAGTATCCAACATTTATTGAAAGTAGGAGTTTTTAAAGTTATGTAAGTAGAGACTTTTAAGTGTCATCAAGTAGTAATTATAACTATTGTTTATAAGGAGAATGAAAGTTGTCAAAGCTCTTTCCTTCCAAAAACTGCATTTGAAAGTTAGGAAATCTTATTTTAATGGTGATATAATTGTAGAAAGAGGTTACCTGTCCCTGGTGGCGGGGCAGAAAATGCCTTGCTTCAAGATGAGGTTGCTTTGTCTCCAGGAGTACATACATAAAGCTCTGACCAAACTTTAAAGCATCATGTAAAGGCTGTATTATTATTATATTATTATTAATTTGTTGTATCTCCCAAGGAACGACCTCCAATGATTCAGCTTTGATGGTGGAGTGATATAAATATCTGAAAATGCAAGGCTGAAATTGGGCAGGGATGAAGTTGAGAACATATTGAACCCAATACCTAGGGTCAAGGAGCTTCTAATCAATTAGAAATGACAACATGTAAATGACAAAATAAGTAATATTGGTCAATGAAATCCCAGTCTTAGTGTAAATGAAAAGCTTCAGATAAAAGGTGGTGCCTGTTTGAAGGAAGCATTTATACTTTTTATCTGCAAACTTTATGCTTTGCAAACTGTTTGAAACCAGAATAAGAATAATTGATGATAGACTGAAAAGTAGAAATTATAGAATGCTATAAAAGACAGGGAGGTTTATCTCCAGCTGAAAATGGATAATGTCTCTCATACTATTTACTACATTATCAAAAGTTTGTGATGTGTACTTCACCTTTTTTTTCCTAGAAGATATCCTGCATTAATTGGGGAGTTCTAGTCCTTTTTTCTCTTCATGTTTTCAGTTGATCAGATTTGAGTAGTCTTTGCTATTGGAAATTTGATATGGCTGTACTTGAATAGTGGTGCTTTCTACAGAAGAGGAGAATCTTTTGCTAAGAGATTCTAAGCATTTTGAGTCATAGTTCCCCCAAAGGGTGGGCAATGTTGCAAATTGTGTGGGTAAGGTTTACAGTAGAGAAAATAATCATCCCTGGCATCAATATAGGAATTCTACCAGCTGAGAGTCCTTTTGGTCACTAGAAAAAGACAGGCCTGGTTGGTGTTTTAATGAAGGTATTGAATGAAACAATCCAATACTACTTAGTAGGATGTCCCACTATAGATAATGTGGCCTCGATGGCATATTTATTCAGTTTAATGGTAGGCTAGAACACCAGAAGTGGAGACAAAGAAAAAAAAAGAGAGCAGAGAGGGTGAGATGCATCCATGTAGAAACAAAAAAGCACTAAGCCTGTGCTGGGGGTGGCAACTGGCAATGGCACGCTTACTGGTCTTGGCAGTGCAAGACACACCATTTCCTTTCCTTTGGTCCTAGGTCATCTGGTTCATCAGTATGAGAATGATTTTGAAATGAAAGGGTGACTTCCAGAAGATGGGGGAATACCAGTGCCACAGAATCTTTGAGGCAGAAGGGAGTTCAGAACCCACACAGTCTATAATCCATACCTGAACAAGTCTCCCTTCTAGAATAATCTCCATGTATCTGAAGATGAGATAGGAAGAGCAGGGACTAGGCTATAGGCATGAGCAAGAAATGTCAGTCGCACAGGGCATGATTGTTTTATGGCTACCTCAAACCTATTTTGAGAAAGATAATACGTGATCACCTATCCAAATGGGACATGACACAATGTCTGCTTTGATGGGAATTCTAAGCATGCAATTCACTAGATAGGACATAGAGAGTCAGGCTAGCTTGGAAAGCTGTTGGTAGAAGGATGCTCTTGCCCTTGTACTTATTAGGTCACCAAAGGTTTCTATAGGAAAACTAATGTAAACTCTACCCAATAGGAATGGTAAAGAAGGGGTGGGAGGGGGTCTCTAAAGTAGGCATATTGAGAGGACCTTTGAACTAGGAGCAGGAAGGGAATAACTTGTTAACAGAAGTACCAAGGAAGACCTTCTGCTCCTCCACCAAACTGAAGTTTCCTAGAGGAAGAATAAATAATATAAAAATTGGGGATTGTCTAGGCTTAGTGTTTCCAAACTGGTCCTCATTTGATAGCTGTAGAGCAAATCACAGTCCCAGAAAAGAAACCTGAGAGCCAGTTTTCATCTTATAACAGAGTAGTGCAGTAACCTGGGTTGCTTTCTTTATGTATTTATATTTTCCAATCTCGTGTGTGGGTCCTGGAAGGTTTTATTTATTTATAGGAAGCTATCTAAGATTTTAGAAATTGAGCACACCAAATAGCTGAGCACTGATGAATAATGTCATGAGTTTAGTGATAACATTTGCTAAGTCTCATTGTATCTAGAGTCTGATAACCTTTTTATGCAGCCATCTGTAAGGCTTCTTTCCTTAAGATAGGAAGGAGGTTGATCACCTCTATGCCAATCAAGTGCTTCTCTAACCTCATCTTGGCAATTTACAGTCCCTCTCTGAGTTGATTTTGCAATTACTCTGGTATTATGATGGATTTATGGCAGGTATTGCTGACATATCGTTTATGTTTCTAAGCATTAGCAATAGAAGACAACTAAAAGCTTGCAATATGTTTTTCACTGTTTCTGATTTGAGCATTTTTTAACTCTTCCAGTAGAATTTTTCTTCCTGCTCTCTTTTTAAAGAATTCTTATTTTTTTTAATTTTTGTATTCTAATGGTATTTTTATTTGTTCCCTCTGCCTCCTTTGTACCTTCAAGGTATCTACTAGTTTACTGTCCCCAGATAGAAACCTGTACGAGAATAATCATAGGAAAATAATTTCCCTGGGATTTCTTTCCCTTCCTTTAGACCTCCTGCCAGGCCAGGATTTCCCTCAGTTGAATGGTAGAATACATTTATAGATCCTACCAAAGATCATTCCTCCCATTACAATCCCAGAATATCATCCTCCTTTCAATAAAGATAACTAAAAACAGCTAGAAACTGCATCTAAAACAGCTGATAGCTCTCCAGCATGTCTAAAAAAGATCAGTATTGTTTTCACTGTCCATGAAATATGGGTGAGAAAAAAGAAAATGGCCAGCTCAAGTATCATCTATCCCCACATATTTAAATGGCATTGGTGAAGTTGCTACAGGCATCTGAATCTAAGTATTCTGTGTCACAAGCTAATATAATATAATCTCTTGCAAACTCTGCAGCTGTTTTTACAGTCTGTGTATAACCTCTATCAGAATGTCCAGATTTATGATGTGTGTGAGTGTGTGTATGAAGGTGGAAATCATATTGAACATTTAGTAAATCTTGGATGGAGATTACAAATCCTAAAACACCAGATAAAGAAAATATTCCTCAGCATAAAAAAAGCAAGAAAATATGTGCAATAAACTGATTTGAGTTCTGAAGGAAAGTGATCTTGCCTTCTTAAAGACTCATCATAAGAACTCTCATTCTCAGCAGATAAAGCAGGTTACAGACAATATTAAACAACTTCTTCTCGGGCGGAGCCAAGATGG
>JAQQSZ010020720.1:0-10079 GCA_028646595.1 Phalanger gymnotis
TTAGGGTCTCTATTTCCTATTTCTTTGTTTTTTAGTCGTACCCTCCCAGTGCCATTAGGAAGGTTCTGTCCACAGTGGGCCTTTAATTAGTATTGTTGATTGACTTACCATTTGATCTTTTTAATATAAGTAGGTCACTTAGCATCATGATATATCTTACATTTTTTAATCTCAAGTCTCTTTTACACTATTAAAAATATTAAGGACACCCACAAACTTTTGTTTATATGAATTATATACACAATACTTGAAATTTGAACTGATAAAATTTAAAAATAAATATTTATTAATTCATTTAATAATAATAAACTATACAATAATATATTTTAATGAAAAATTGTATTTTCCAAAGCAAAAATAGTTAAAAGAGTGGCATCGGTTAACATATTTTTGCAAATCCTTTTACGTATGACTTAATAAAATACAGCTGAGTTCTTATATCTTTCTCTGTGTTCAATCTCCTGTGATATAATGTTTTGTCTGAAGTATATATAGAAAATCCAAGCTTGCACAGATATGTCATTAGAAAAGGGAATAGTGTTTTAATAAGCAAATAATGTATAATAGCAATTATTGTTATTATTCACATAGGTGGCAAAGTAGAAAGAGTGCTGAGCCTGAAGTCAAGAATATTCATCTTCCTAAATCCAAATAGGACCTTAGACATTCATGAGCTATGTCATCTCAGGCAAGTCACTTAACCCTGTTTGCCTCAGTTCCTCATCTGTAAAATGGGAGAAGGAAATGGTAAATCACTCCAGGATCTTTGTCAAGAAAAGCCAGGTGGTTTCATGAAAAGTCAGAAACAACTAAACCATAAATTATTAAGAAAATACTTTGGATCTCACAGACCCTCCTAAAAGTGTTTCAAGGACCCCTAAGGGTCTGTATATCTTATTTTGTGAACCTCTGGTATAGTGGAAATTGTACTGAAATTGGAATGCAATACACCCAGAATTAAAGACTTAATAGTTGTATGATTTAATTTCCCTTGGCCCCTTGAAGACAGTCTATCACCTGACACAATGATGTCTTTTCCATTTTGTACAACCTACACTCTGTTGCTATAATCATCAGGAACTCCATGATCAGATGAATAGCCCTGTTTTGGTGAAGAAATTACAGATTCTTCATTCTTTGTTATGAGAGATGAGTCACAGGGTAGGAGAGACAGAGGTATATATTCATAAATGAAGGCGATCTATTTAAAGTGTCAGTTACAATTAAAATTTTAATTTGAAATTATTTAAATTAATTAATTTAATAAATTTAAATTTAAAATAAGGAATCATGGAATCGCAACGAGAGAAAACTCATGACCTCCTAAGACAAGCCTTCCTACTTTAATTTAGCTCTAATATTTAGGAATTTTCCTCCCTTTACTTTATGTCTCTGTCTCCTTTTCACCTACTGACCCTACTTCTGCTCTCTGGAGCTTAGCAAAATGGGTCATTTTTTTTCTTGCATGAACCCCGTAAATCTTTATTTCTCAAAGAGAAACATTCTCCGTTCCTTCAACTAATACTCATATGTATAATTGCCATCAGTCATTTTTCAGCTATGTCTGACTCTTTGTGACCACATTCGGGGTTTTCTTGGCAGAGATATTAGAACAGCTTGCATTTGCTTCTTCAGCTCATTTTACAGCTGAGGACAATAAGGTGAACAGGCTTAAGTGACTTGCTCAGGTCACACAGCTAGTAAGCATTTGAGGCCAGATTTGAACTAGGCCTTCCTGACTCCAGGCACAGGCTTTATCCACTGCATCATTTAGCTGCCCATCAATCCAGTCATTTTCCTCAGTGTATGTTTTAGCTTCTCAGTGAGCAAAGTCAATTAGTAAACCAGCATCCCACAAGAGCCTTACTATGTGCCGGGTACTGGACCGCGTTCTGAGTATACATAAACAAAATGAAAAGGTTGCTTTTAAATTGTTTACTTTCAAAAAGGGAATTAATATCCACAAGCTTCCATATACAGCCTGTTCAGAAGAAAGTACAGCAGGGTTATGACCTTCCTGGTCCTGCTTCAACCTGGACTTAAAGAGGAATTTAGTGTGTGTTTTGTAAGTAATAGTTATTCTTATTTTATTCAATATTTCAAAGAAGTCATTCTTTCCATGTGGCTACTTCTTGTACCAAAGCAAACTGAAAAACTTCTCCCCTCCCTAGTAGATATTTTCGGAGAGTCTGAATAAGTGATTATCTTTGAGGCTACCTGGCAATGAGCCTGGAAAAAGGCAGCATGGGACAGTAGAAAGTATGTTGAGTCTTGGTCCTTCTACTTACTGGCTGTGTTACTTTGAGTACGTCACTTTAACCACTTTGAGACCAAGGCTCCTCATCTGTAAAAAGGAGGAATTGGACTAGATGATCTCTAAGGCACCTTCTAGCTCCATATTTATGATTCTGACTTAGGCCTTTCCTCTGATGATTATCACATAATAATAGTTAGCATTTGTATAGTGTTTCAAAGTTTGCAAAGCACTTTACAAATATTATCTCATTTTATCCTCACAATAGCCTTTGATGATAAGTTCTATTATTATCTCCATTTTACAGATGGGGAAACTGAGGTTAAGAGCATAAGACAAAGGTTAAATGGCTTACCTAGGGCCACACAAGTATAAAATGTCTGAGGGCATATATGAACTTGTCTTCCTTACTCCAGGACAGGAGCTGCACATTACCTGCCAATGCCACATTGTTGCTGAATCACTGATTGGTTGATTGGTTGGTTGTTAGCCTTTGTTCTCAAAGAACCAAAGGACCAAAATGACATAACTATGTTGGAGTCAAGGTACTGTGTATCCAATAAGCTTAGAAGGCTCAATAGTCCATATGAAGATCTGGAGTGGAGATGGTTCTAAATGTTATATCGCAAGTTCCCTCTGAGCTATTGCAAATTCTGCTTTGCTCATAGAGCCCAGAGTCTTCTTTGATGCGGGCACACCATGCTGAGTGGTGTCTTCCATTTCACACAAGGAATTCCAAAGTTCTTCAGAAAGACCTTGAAAGTGTCCTTGTATTGCTTCTTCTGACCTCCATGTCAGTACTCACCTTGCACGAGTTCTCGATAAAATAGTCTTTTAGGCAAACTTATGTTTGGTACTTGAACAATATGGCCAGCCGATCAGAGTTGTGCTCTTTGCAGCAGAGTTTGAAGGCTTGGCAGTTTAGCTTGAGAAGGACCTCAATGACTGGTACCTTATATTGTTAGGGGATCTTCAGAATATTCCTTAGACAATTGAAATGAAAATGATTCTGTTTTTATGGAATGGCATGGCACTGGTACATTGTCCAGGCTTCACAGGCATACAACAATGAAGTTAGCATTAGAGCTCTGTAGACCTTCAGTTTGGCAGGCAGCCTAATACCTCTTCTCTCCCACACTTTTGTTTGGAGCCTCCCAAACACTGAGCTAGTTCTGGCAATGCGTGCAGCTACCTCATCATCTATGTGGACATCCTTGGAAAGTGACTAATCACTAGGTGCAAACTCAAAGTCCTTCCAGGTTCTCTGGACCTGCCAAAGTTTGTACCTAATTCCCTACAGGAATGCAGCATTTCTTCCCTGCCATGATGGAGCATCAACATTATGGACAAAGTCATTTTTAGTAGTAATAACTACAATTCCTTCATTCTATCAATAGGTTATTTATAGTGTCTGATATGGACCCAAACCTATACTGAATGCTAAGGAGGCCCAGGGGAAGTAAAAAACATCATTATTATTATCAAAAAACTGTAGAAATATTTTTGGGGAGAAAAGACATGTACGCGTGAGATATTTAAGAGGATGATTCATTCTTCCATAATTGGTTCTGAAAATATATTTAAGTAACTGGTGAAACAGAGAAAAAGGGCACAAATTCCTACAATTGTTTGTGATTCAGGTTACAAAGAAAAGGAAGGAAGTAGAACATGGTTTAGGTTTACAGTCTCATCAATTTTTTATCTCTCAAGCACCTATCTATGTAGACTAGACAAAGTGTGCTAGGTTTGTTTTTGTTTGTTTGTTTTTTGTTGTCTTTTTTCCTTGTTTGTTTTTGTTTTGGGGTTTTTGTAGGAGGTGAGGGGATATCATGAAGAGGAGGAACAGAACCATAGGATAAGATTCCAAATAAACCAAAAAAGGTGCATTTTACATATAAGAAAACTGACTTTTGGCCATGAAGTGCCTTAGAAGATAGTGCAACAAGCATTTACTAATTACTTACTGTATGCAAGCCCTGTTCTTGAAGAGAAATTCAAGGTATATATAAGGCAGACCCTTATATTCCTTATACCTTTGCAACTGAAAACATCCCTCCCTGGCAATTACTCTCAGAGTAAGCTTCTGGAGGTCAAAAGATGTCTCATTTTGGTGTTTATGCTTAGCTTATAGTAATACCTTAGGCATAAGCTTTATTTACTGAGCTATTCATTCATTTTCATTCATCCATACATTCAATTGTAGGCTGAGATGGGGCAAAAGAGAGAAAGAGTTAAACACATTGAAGAAATTTCCTGAATAAAGGAAGACTTACTTCATTTTGTGAGTTATGAAACAAAGCACTCTGCGAGAGCCATGTCAAAATTTGCCCAAGGTCACCACATGAGAAGCCAAGTCCCCTGACTCTCAGTCAGGTTACATTTGCTATGACACCAGTCATCCAGGAGTGCAACTCCTTTACCTCCTTCACTGCTTCCTGAGATTGAGCCCTGGAGCAACCATAAGAAAGGCTGTGCCTTGCACTTTCAATAGATTATGGGATCATGGCCATTGTTATCCCCTTTATCTACAGGTCAAGTCTGCATGGGGTCAGATAGGAAGAAGAAAAGGAACATTGAGGACTGATTTTCTTTTGAGCTGATAATCACTCCAAAAGAAAAGCACAGTCTATGTTAGGAAATATGTTAATGAAGCATATGCAAATGAAGGTTCACTGTATTAAATACTGAGATCAAGGGATAACTGCAAGTAATTTGGTAATGGGCTGTAATTATCCTTCCCTCTATAGCATTTGGCAGTGAGAGCATGAATCAAACAGTGTTACTAATAACTATCACATCCCTAAAATGCAGTTTATTTACCATTATACTAGAGCATACCTGAACCCCCACCCCCACCCCTGCCTTCCTCTGTAAAATAAACAAGGTACAATAAAGTATGGGTTAAAGACACCAGGTGGTAGAAATTTCAGTACTTACATTTACTGGTGAAGTGTATTAGAGAGTATAGTAGTCCAAGACTTCTCTAATTCAGCTACTTGCCCCGGATTTGATAATCACAGGAAGTGAGTATGACACACACTGAGCTACAGTGGAAAAAACGTGGAAGTGAAGTCAGGAGAGTTGAGTTTGAATTCTATCTCCATTTTTTGGGGTTGTGTGAACATGGCCAAGTAATTAAAATTCCATATCTCTCAATTACTTCGCTTGTAAAATGAAGATTAAAAAGTTACATTATGCTCCTTTACATTGTTTGGAAGAAAGATTTTTCTAAAAATAAGTGATATAGGAGTAGATTGTCATTTTATTATTATTAAGATTCAAAAATCACTCCCTGGTTATCAAACCAGTTGTTCTGATGGTTTTGCATCCAAAATTTGTTTTTTTCAGGGGCAGAAGTCATGTCCTGGGAGGATATAAAAGGCAAAGGCATACCTAGTAAGACTAACAAGCATTTGGAGGAGATGGGATACCATGAGTATGTTTCTAGGGAGGACTCCATCTGAGGATGGGGTGGAAGGAAGCCGGGGGGGGGGGGGCGGGGAGAGGGGGAGTTGACATGTTTGTGAACAGTGGTGCAGGGACAATGGAAGATCACTAAAGAAGCACCACCCTTGATGTCAGCACCCTGGGGCAAAGCATTATTTGCCCCATGCTTGTTGCTTTTCTGATTAAGGACAATGAGTGTCCCTGGTGCCCATCCTGTCTTCAAGGAGAGTTCTGTACACTGGAGAACCCCAGAAAGATTTAGTGATGCGGTGAGCAAAGTATAGGAAGTTGCTCTGCTACCCATGAAACCAAACATTTTGCACTTTAAATTCCTTCTAATCTTTCAACTTAAATGCCATATCCCATGGAATATTCTGATGGCTCCTAGTAGGGAGTGATCTTTTCCCTTTGGACCTCACGTAACATGTTATTTTGTACCTCTCCAATGCAACCTTCATGGAAAATCTTGGTTTTCTCTATCTACGGAACTATAATTTAAGAACAGTATAGTATAGTTGAAAACATTCTGGATTTCAAGTAAAATGGCCCAGTATCAAGTTTGCCTCTTCCACTAACTAGCTACATAACCTTGAGAGAATCCCTTCACCACTTAGACTCTCAGTTTCTTTACTGAAAATAAAATGAAGATGAAAACATGTATACTGCCTACTTCACAAAGTTTTGTAAAGGAAGTACCTTTTAAACCTTGAAGTGCTATAGAAAGATGAACTATCATTACTATTGTTATCAATGTATATAGCTTGTTCTACTAAAACACTCTTCTGAGAAGACATCTCAATATAGAATCTGAGGTTTGTAAAAGCTATGCCAGTCAAATGTAGTATTTCCATTCTGCCTACTATGATATTAGGAGCTTGCCTACATAGTCACGATATGATGGACATGGTAATATTAAAGTTTATTACAGAGTTTCCCCAGCTATTAGTCATTGACCATTGTGCATCTAACATCCAGGCATCTACTAACGATCCAGGACTCATCAGGAACCAGCATATTGTTGCTTACCATTCCACTGCCCACCTCTCCAAATCAGTGAGAGTAATTCTGCATGGAAACTAATCTCCTATACTTACCCCTTGAAAGTTTATCTACTCAGCCATAAGGGAAAGCTACCTGCTGGACTGAAGGGTGACAGTGACAATTAATCTAATTTACTATATCTAGCCATCCCTAAACCATGTTTTATCTCATCTAATCAGTCAGCATCCCCAGACCTAGACAATCCATTAATCCTGATACCACAAATACATTCCTACCCTCTTTCTACTTCCATTTATCTGCTTCTCAGAGAATCAAATAAAATCAATATTTGCTTTGCTACTGGAAATGGCAAAACAATTTACTATCCTATGGCTCCACTCATAATCCCTATAACTAGAAGGATCAAAGCTTCCTTCTACCACTCATCAATGTATCATACCCCCATCCAAGAACATAAACTTCTTGAAGCAAGAAGTGTCTCCCTTTTGCTCTTGGATCTCCAGTACCTAGCACAGAATAGGTGTTTAATAAATGCTTGCTGATTGAGTGAACTGAACCCTCCTAAATATTTGAGTGTGACTGGAGGGTATAAAATAACCCTGTATGATTTTGTTTGATTCTATCCAGTTCAGGAGTGATCCTAAATAGGTCATGTTGAGGGCCAAGTTTTCTGTTCATCAAAGTGGGAGGGACTTCCCAATTCAAGTCTGACTCTTTCACTCTGAAGAGAACTCAGAATATAAAAGGAGAGATGTTGTCTACGTGTTAAGAAGCTCAAATGCTGCTTGATTCCCCACGTTGCCAGTGTTTTTTCCCCAAAACATTATCTTGTATGCATTTTGTATTGATTTTATATAAGCTGATATATGTTGTCTTCCCTAGCCAGAATGAAAACTTGTGGGGAATGATTGCTTTATGTCCCAGTGTCCTGGCACAGTGGCTAGAATGTGGTAGAACATTGATAAAAGCTTATTGATTGATTATTAAAATGATTATGATGATGTTAAAAGCATAAGATATGACTAAATCAAAACTACTGGGGGATACTTTAAGACTCAGAAGTTCTGAGGTCTCTTGTTTGCAGTCTAACAGGAGAGCAGCAGGGTTTTGTTTCATTTTGTTGCTTTTGTTTTGTTCTTCTCTCAGTTTGGGCAAGGAAACTGAGCTCACTATCTCTCTTCCCAAATGCATAACATAATACATTTTCAAGGGGTCGTTATCTTTAATGCTCACTCTTCATGCAGTTTTCCCTTTATTAACAATGACTTAATAACTTGCCTAATAGTCTTCTTCCCCCACTTCCCACTCTTATACTAGGTATTGGTGGAATGAGTTTCTATGCATATCTGAAATACTGACATTAAAAAAAAAAGATGTCTGATATCTCCAGTAGGACACAAATTCTATAAAGGTAGAGACTCGATATCATGTAAACTTTTCAAACTAGAGATGGGAATCCTGTGGCCTTGAGGCCACATGTGGTTCGCTAGGTTCAAGTGTGGCTCTTTGACTGAATCCAAACTTCACGAACAAATCCTTTTATTAAGGGAATTTGTTTTAAATTTAGAATCTAAACCATACCCCATCCTGACTATGCTGGCTACTATACTGATATCGGTCCCTATTACTGCCTGGGCCATTGGAATAACCACTTTGCTCATTGGTCTCCCTGGTTTAAATCTCTTACCACTCCAGTCCATTTTCCAATCAGCTATCAAAGTGATCTTCCTAAAATGCGAATCTGATCATGTCACCCCTCTTACTCAATAAACTCCTATTGGTCCCCTATCACCACCAGGACAAAGTATAAAATCCTCTGTTTAGCATTCAAACCTGCCTTAAACCTTCCCCACACCCACGACCCCTTTATGGTTCTTACATCTTACATTTCCTTCTCCCATGCACTCCAATTTAGTGGACTTGCCTCCACGCTGTTGTTTAAACAAAACACTCCATCACCCAACTGTGGGGGTTTTCACTGGCTGTCCTCCATGCCCAGAATGCTTTCCCTCCCCATCTCTGCCTCTTGTCTTCTCTGGCTTCCTTCGAATCCCAGCTAAAATCGTATCCTCTACAGGAAGCCTTTCCAGACCCATCTTAATTCTAGTACCTGCCCTCATTTGATATTTCCTAATGCATATTGTATATAGCTTGTTTTTATATAGTAATTTGAATTTCATCTCTGTTATTAGATTAGGGAATCCTCAAGAGAAAGGTCTCTAGTACAACACTTCTTAAACTGTGGGTTGCAGCCTTATATGGAGTAGCTGAAGGTATCTCAAGTGGAAAAATTTAAGAAGCACTGCTAGTTGACTTTTCTCTGTATTGACAGTGTTAGTGCAGGGCCTGGCACATAGTAGACATTAATAAATATTGACTGACCGACATAAGACATAGAAGTGTTTTTCTGTGTTCTATCTATCTATCTATCTGTCTGTCTGTCTGTCTATCTATATATAGAGATATATTTAACATGCATTCATATAATAGATATAGATATTTAATATGCAGTTATATAATTGAATCAAGGAGTCAGTGGTGAAGGGGCAGAATTCTAAAACTATGCAGCTACTTAAGCTGGAAATAGTTGATAGTTCCTCAATATTTAATCAAATTTATTAAAGGAAAGTCAGGCCTATACTTGATGTTCACTTAGTCTACAGTCAGGATCCACCACAGGGAACACTCCACAAGGAACTACATTTTCATGAATATAAGAACTTCAAGAACTGTAACACCTGGACTGGGGATAGGTTTGGAGGCAGGAAGGACCCTTGACTTCATCTAAAAGAGGTCATGTCAGCCTAAAACTTATTACTAAAGCGAGATACAAAGGTAATACTTCCCTAGATTTTAGCAAGGTTTTTGATAAAGTTTCTCATGCTACTATGGAAAAAGTAAAGAAATATGGTCTAGACAACCGTCCAGATAAATTTGGAGCTGGGTGAATGGCCAGACCTCAAAAGCAATCAGATTCCATGGCACTTGGAAGGAGGTTTGTAGCAGCATGCCAAAGGGATCTATCCCTCGACACATGCTATGTAATTGTTCAGCTATCCAATGACCTGGATAAAGACATAGAAGGAATGCTTATACATTTGCAGATGACAAAAGATAGAGAAAAATATTCTAGCTAACACACAGGATGAAAGAATCAGAATCTAAAATCATCTTGACATACTAGAACATTGGACTAAGTCTAATAAGATGAAATTTAGTAGGGATAAATTTAAAGTTTTATACTGGGGTTAAAAATCTAACAGGAAAGCAAGATGAGACATCAGTTCAACTTACAAGTATCTTAAAGTATTAGCACAATGCAAGCTCAAAATGAATCAACAGTGTGATATAGTAGTCAAGAAAACTTATGCCAGGC
>JAQQSZ010020721.1:0-10079 GCA_028646595.1 Phalanger gymnotis
AGCCCTAGTTCTAAAGCTGCCCCACCTCCGCTGCCCCAGGGGCAGTGGCCGAACCGCAAACTCAGTCCCGCAGCTTTTCCCACTAACCTTCTCTGATGTCTTTGCTCTTTGTGGGTTGAGAGGTCTGGTGGATGCCACAGCTCATTGATTCAGCATGCCAGGGCACTCTCCGCTCGTCTCCTGGTCTGGTAGGTCCGCATCTGGTCTGTTCGCGCCCCGCGCGCTGGGCTCTGCTTGGCTCAGCTCTGCTCTCCTCAGCTGGGGGCTGGGAGCTCCGTATGGGACAGACCTTACCCAGAGATCATCCAGGCTGTCCTGGGCTGGAGCCCTACTTCCCTCTGCCACTTTGTGGGTTCTGCAGCTCTAGAATTGGTTCAGAGCCATTTTTTATAGGTTTTTGGAGGGACTTGGTGGGGAGCTCACGCCAGTCCCTGCTTCCCAGCCCCCATCTTGGCTCCTTCCTGACCCTTTTTAGGGGTCTCTTGACAAAGATAATGGAATGGTTTAACATTTCCTTCTCCAGATCATTTTACAGATGAGGAAACTGAGGTAAATAGGGTTGAGTGATTTGCCCAGGGTCACATAGCTAGTAACTATCTTAGCTAGTAAGCTGTCTCAGAGGAGAATGGGCTATCTTGCTAGGTGGTGGAAGGGTTCCCATCACTGAAGGTCTTCAAACCAAAGCTGTCTGACCACTTGTTAGAGGATACTATAGAGGAGATTCTCATTTGGTTTGGAATAGTGGCCTTGGAAATCCTTTCTAGTTCTGAGAGTGAGGAGATGAGAGGAAACACAAATTGATTTCAATATCCAGTATAGTCACTACATATCGACCAAATACCCCAGTATGTTTCTCCATGGCAATTGGTCAAAGAGGATAAATTAATTAGTATATGTCAGGTCCTGTCTGAGGTGCTGGTGATACAAAGACAAAAATGAAACAGCCCCTGTCCTCAAAGAGCTTACATCTGAGTGGTGGATGCAGCAGGTACTTGGACAAATATAACCAAAATATAAACAAAATGCAAGGTAATGGAGTGGGGTGGGGGGAGAATCAAGGTAGGAAAAATCCAATCACTAGGAGGGGGGGGGGTGTCAGAAAAAGCTTCACGTAAAAGGTGGCATTGAGGAAATTTGGGACTTTGACAGTCAGAAATGAAGATGGAATGCATTCCAAGCATGGAGGAGAGCCTTTGCAAAGACCTCTAAATGGGAATTTTTCTTTTTTGGCATGTGAAATACAGGAAAAGGTCAATTATAGGGTACATAAAGGGGAATAATATTGCACAAGGCTAGAAAGAGAGGGCATAGCCAGGATGGGAATCATTTTAAATGACAAAGGCATTTGTATTTGATCCTAGATTATTAAGTAGCTACTGGAGCTTGCTGAGCAGGGAATGAACACATTCAGACATGGGCTCTAGGAATATCCTTTTGGCAGCTGAGAGGAAGATGGATTGGAGCAGGGAGAGACTAGAGGCCCGGAGACCCAGTAGGAAGCTACTGCAGTATCCCAGGTGAAAAGCGTTGTGTGAGTGGAGAGAATGCCGAGATGCCAGAGGTGTTGTGTAGGTGGTAATGGCAGGGATTGACCACTGATCGAATATGGGGGTTGAGGGAGAATGAGAAGCATGAGACTGAGTGGGTGAAAGAAGGAGAGGAAGGAAGGAGGGAGGGAAAGGGAGTTTATACAAAAGAGTACATGGATTGTCTGCTTACTCCTCACCAGACGTTTTGCTAAGCACTAAGAACATAAATGCCAACAAGTAGGAGGAGACAGTGTCTGCCCTCACAGAGCTTACTCTCCAGTGGGGGGAAAGGATTGCATAAAGGGAAGGTGGAAATACGGAAGAGCAGCACGGTGGTTTGAAGCCAATGACTAGGAAATAAAGTGGTGTCTTGGTTCCATGTAAGATTAGGTGAGAGTATCTCAGAAGATGACTTTGAGGCTACAATGGGTGACTGGAAAGAAGGAGTGTCCTTGAGAGGAAAAGTCCAAAGAGAATAGATTTGGGGAAAATATAATGAATTCTGTTTTGAACATGTTGAGATTGAGCTGCCTATAGGCCATTGAGTTACAAATGGCAGCAAGCCAGCCGTTTCTCCCTTGACTGACTTCTCCCCTTTCTTTTACAAGGAAATGGAGGGGTACGGGGAACAGGAGCATGGGTACCAAAGCATGTGGTGCCCCACCCTTAAATGGTATGGCAGGCAGCCCCAGGTTCAGGCAGCATGATCACCCCTGGAGACTGCTCTGGCTCAAGCTTAATTCACATTTGCCTTAAAATTGATTTAGATGTGCGCAGAAAAAAATGAGGGCTCTTGAGTGTAGGACTTTTGACTTTTTTCTGGAATTCATGCATACCTAGGGGTGGGTTGTAAATACATGAAACTTCCAAGTAAAATCAACAGCTTTTCCTCCTCCCATCTCCCTTTTGCTCTTCTGCACATGCTGAAGCAGGGATATTCGTTGTGTCTGTCTAAAAGGATAAAAAACTCTTTAATAAATCTTTATGGGGACCAGTAGCTGTCTCAGTTTGGCACAAAAAATAATCCAGAAACATTTATTAAGTGCTTACTGTGTGCCAGGTAGGAGACGGAGCAGAGGGTAGTGGACAGAAAGCTGGCCTGAAGTACCTGGGTTTAAGCCCAGCTTCTGAGTCCTCAACAGGCCA
Organism: Phalanger gymnotis; assembly: GCA_028646595.1. Lineage (NCBI taxonomy): Eukaryota > Metazoa > Chordata > Mammalia > Diprotodontia > Phalangeridae > Phalanger > Phalanger gymnotis. Next base: position 2,676 of record JAQQSZ010020721.1, read on the forward strand.
TTCAGCCTTTAGGAGCTTTAGGAAACCATCCAAGGTATTCCAAAAGTCTTAGTGAAATTTTGGGTTATCAGAGCTGTCATTTAAAAAGTGTTGGTTCAAAATGTTGTTGTAAAATGCATCTTCTAATTCAGTGAAGACAACGAAATAAAGGGGAGGGTAAATGGCAAGGAGAGGAAGACAGCAAGCTCATCTGGTTCTGAGAGGCCATTTCAGTCAGCGTTGGCCTGGGGACGAGCCATGTCTATTCCCCTAATCTCCACTCTTTCTCTGTCTCCTGACCTCTCCACTGAGCCTAGCGCTGCGCTGAACAGGCAGGAGGTGGTCACCAAGTGCTGTTTCTTTGTTTTTTTCCTAAAGAGAATTGATCTAGTAAATCTAGTAAACAAGAAACATTCCTCCATCACCTACTCAGCAACTCCTTAAGGCTTTTGAGCCTAAGCACTTCTTTCTTCCTGGTCCATAGATAGCAACATCTTTATGATTTTGCTTCTTCTCTGACTCCTGCTTGGCCCTTCAATCCTTACAGCCAAATTGAGTTTTCTTTGGCCAGTGTCCCTCTCAAGGTTTCTCTAAGCACAAAATTGACATTAGAAAGTAATGCTTTGATGAAATTCACATCAGTTCTTTTCTAAGCATAGTAGGTTCACTGTCAACGGTTTTGTTGAGTTTGGAGACTGGAAACTGATGCCCTATTAATGGTATTTTAGCCCGCATTCTTCCATATTCTGTCCACATAGGTTATGTGAAGAATGAGTTTTTCTGGAAGGCCAAGACTTTGGTTTGGACCCAGGTTTCATAGACAGTCTCTGTCTTTTTGCCCTTTTCTGATGTGACTTGGTACCCTGATGTCTACACCTGTCCTCAGTTGTATGAGGCTGGGAAAGAAGGAGAAATTACATTTGAGCCAGATAGCATTTGCTACCATGTCTCCCCTCTAAGACCTATATGAGTATCATTAAAATGTGGATATTATATGCAAGGGTAAAAGGAACCATCTATATAATGCTAATTGAATCACTGATAATTGAAATTTTACTGTTTGGTGTTATATTATATTCATACTGTTTTAGTTGAGAACCATTTGTAACCCTCAAAAGGAGCAAGCACATTCATAGGCATTAGGGAAGGTGCCAGTAGACAGAGAGAGACTGAAGGTGAGTGATAGAGAGAGAGAAATCTGTTGGAGAAGATGGGATGGAATGGTAGGTAGAGGGAGGGTAGAAGGTTAGCCTTGGTAAGGAGTAAGTCTCTTCCTGTGAAACAGAGGTGAAGGAGGAGATAGTAGCAGAAGGCATCTGTGTGATAGTCAGTGGAAAATAGAGGAGAATGTGGAGCTCATGGCAAATGGCTTCTACTTTTTGTCTGTATAATATGGAGCAAGGTTCTGAGCTGAGAGGGTGGAGGAGGGGGAGCCTTGGGAGGTTTGAGGAGGGATTCTTTGGAAGAGCCACTGTGGAAAGGAGGAGAGTAAGATTGATAAGGGAAGGGTCGAAGGATCGCCTAGCAGTAGTGAGGGCTTAGTTGAGGTTGGGTAACAAATTTGTAGTAGACCCAGTCAGAACAATTTCCAAATTTTCTCTACCTTCACTCAGCAGCAGTGAATGATGAGAGTGATCCAAGGCTGATCTGTGCTAGGGCCTCAAGAGAAAAGGACAGTGCAAAGTTGAACTGGCTCCCTAAGGGGTCGAGATGGGGAGACAGTGGGTAGTGCAGGGGAAATGGTCTGGGAGAGAATTGAGGAATTAAAGGTCATGGTGTGCAATAATAGTAAGGTTTTGTAAGGGAAGTCAAAGGGACAGGTGAAAGATAAGGAGAGTTTAGAATTCTGGAATTTTGCTCATACTCTGGATTCTATAGGATACCATCAAGTGGAAGAACTGGTACCGAGTGGTCCCTGCAGGGACACCCACGGTGCCTATGCAGGCTGTGGATTCACCAGGACTGGCCTCTGGTCCTACTCTGTTGAATGGCACCAGTGGGTGGCGGGGGCACCTCTAGAGCACCCACCGTTACAGAGAGCACGACTGTGATGTATTTACTGCCTGCTTTTGCATTCGGGGAGCGCATCAACAATTTCAGTACAGCTCTGTCTTACACTGAAGCAGAACAGATCGGCCCCAGGAAAACTTCCGCAAGGGCCGGCTGAGAATCCCCCTCTCCGGACTGGTGGGTCTCCCAAGCCCACCAGAGCTGGGAATAGCCGACTTGCCCTGTGCAGCAGGGCTCACCCAAGCTACCAGCTCTTCCTGTAGCGAGATCCTATGGAGACTTAGTTGCTCAAAGTTGAAGCAGCTTGTCAGCTTTCCTGATTACTGATTGTGAACCAAAACCCCGCCCCCAGAGTCCAACCTGAACCCTGCTTTCCCCTCGCCCCGCCCCCGCCCCGCGCCCCGCTGTTGCCATAGCGACCACCTGAGGAGGAGGGATTGGTGAATTCAAAGTTCCAGACAGTGTAGACAAAGGGACGCGCTCTGGGCCAGCTCCCCGCCCCCCCAGTCACCATGGTTACCACGAAGCTTCGATGCTTGGCCTGGCCCAACTGGCCTCCACCAGTTTCCTTTCCAGGCTTTCCAAGCCACTGACCTGGGGGCAAACTTCTCGGAATGTAGAGACCGGTAAGTTCGACCATTGGTCACTTGACCGTCAGTCCCGCTCGCGCTGGTAGAAGGTCCCGGGAACTCACTTCCATCCCCGTTGGGTTTCGGAAAAGGCAGTTTGGGCCCCTCGTTGCCTCTTTTCTCCATCCCCTTTTTGCCCCACTCCCCTTGGTTCACCAGGCTCCCTAGACTATGGACTTTCCCTGGGCTCCTCCCCATGCCCCAGCCCTGACCTCTGCCCCAGGGCTCATATCTAATTTGGGGCCGAGGGGAGGGAACCCCAGCCACTGCTGGGTAGGGAGCCCTGACTGGGCAGAGGGGGGCACTGCCCACCCCCACCCTGGCCTGCCCGAGGGAATGGATGCTAGGGGAGCGTGTGACTGTCATCCTGCCGATCTCGAGGCTGAGGAGGATGAGGGGAGGGTCCAATCAGCCTCAGCCAAGCCTGAAAATGAGGATGTCTAAGACCGCCGGTCAGCTAGGTGATTCGCTCCTAGGGTTACAAGTCCAAGTTCAGTATGGGCCCGGTGGAGGCTCAGGGCAGTGGGGGTCATGCTTAGTGCCAGGTCCAAACTTGGATTTGTGCATTTAGGGTGACTTTGAGAGCTCCACAGGTGACCAGGGTTGGTGCCCTCTCCTGGGGTATTGCAGACTGCCTACTGAAATATGGGGCGGTCAAACACTCGTAAAGGATGTTGGACCGGACCAGACAAACTAACGATCATTGGATTGAGACCCTTCTGAACATCTCACGCCTGGCATTGCCCCTCATTTAGTATCTGTTTTCCAGGACCCTGCCTGCTGGGGAGGGATGGACAGCGTGGCACCACCGGGCTGGTGGTCTGCTGGAGATGGTCATTTTGGTGGTTTTGTGGACTATCACCACCAAGTTTCTCCAACAACTTTTCCTCCCGAAATCCTTAGGGGAACTCATTAGCAAGTTATTGTGAGTTAAATGGTCTTTGGAACCAAGAGAGCATATTATGATCGCTGTCAACTTTATATCATTTAATGACTTTTTGAAAAGTAAAATGAGCCAAATGGAAAAGGAGGTTCTGAAGCTAAATGAAGAAAACAACTGGTTAAAAATTTAAATTGGGCAAGTAGAAGCTAATGCCTATATGAGGCATCAAGAATCAAACAAAATTTAAAGAATGAAAAAAAATAGAAGAAAATGTGAAGTATTTGATTGGAAAAACCACTGACTGTAAAATAAATCCAGGAAAGATAATCTAAGAATTATCGGTCTTCCAGAAAGCGGTGATGAAAAAAAGGGACTGGACAGCATCTTCCAAGAAATCATCAAGGGGAACTGCCCTGAGGTCCTAGAACCAGAGGGTAAAATAGTCATCAAAAGAATCCACCAATCACTACCTGAAAGAGATCCCAAATTGAAACTCCCAAGGAATATTGTAGCCAAATTCCAGAATTATCAAGTTAAGGAGAAAAATACAGCAAGCACCCAGAAAGTAACAATTCAAATATCGTGGAACTACAGTCAGGATCACACAGGATCTTGCAGCTTCTACGTTAAAAGATCAGGGGAATTGGAATATGATATTCCGTAAGGCAAACAAGCTTGGACTACAACCAAGGATCAGCTATCCAGCAAAACTGAGCATATTTTTTTCAGGCAAGGGAATGGACATTCAATGAAATAAGGGAGTTCCAGACTTTCCTGATGAAAAGGTTAGAGCTCAATGGAAAATTTGATCTTCAAATGCAAAGCTCAAGAGAGACATAAAAAGGTAAAGAGGGGGTAAAAAAAAAAAACCTTGTTATTCAATAAGGGGAAATTGTTTACAACATTATATAGGATTATATTGTTTTATATATGTTATATATATATACATAATGTATGTGTATGTGTGTGTGTGTCAATCTTGAGAATGATACAGTTATTGCAACAATTAAAAGAGATATATATAGACTGCGTGTTGCACTATAAAGTAAATGACATGATTAAAAAAACCTAATTAACTCCCCCACTTGTGACCAGCAAGCAGCCATGAAGAGCAAAGTCTCTCGGGACACATTCTACGAGGCCGTGCGGGAGGTCCTGCATGGAACCCAGCGCAAACAAAGAAAGTTTTTGGAAACTGTGGAGCTGCAGATCAGTCTGAAGAACTATGATCCCCAAAAGGACAAATGTTTCTCTGGCACCTTCAGGCTCAAATTCACCCCCCGACCTAAATTTTCTGTGTGTGTACTGGGAGACCAGCAGCACTGTGATGAAGCCGAGGCTGTAGAAATCCCCCACATGTACATCGAGGCCCTGAAGAAGTTAAATAAGAACAGGAAATTGGTCAAGAAGCTGTCTAAAAAGTACAATGCCTTTTTGGCCTCCTAGTCCTTGATCGAGCAAATCCCTTGAATCCTGGGCCCTGGTCTGAACAAAGCCAGCAAGTTTCCATCTCTGCTCACCCACAATGAGAATATGGTGGCAAAGGTTGATGAGGTTAAATCTACTATCAAGTTCCAGATGAAGAAGGTGCTGTGTCTGGCAGTGGCTGTTGGCCATGTGAAGATGACAGATGATGAGCTTGTCTACAACATCCATCTGGCTGTCAATTTCCTGGTTTCTCTGCTGAAGAAAAACTGGCAAAATGTGAGGGCATTGTATATCAAGAGCACCATGGATAAGCCCCAGCAGCTCTATTAAATCAGCATGGTGTTAATAAATGGCAGAAGCTGCTAAGGAATTAATAAATGGCAGAAGCTCTAATTAAACAAAACCTAATTAAGGGGTGCAAAGTGATTGTTCTTGGAGAAGAGGTAAGGGGGAGGTAGAAAAGGATAAATTATATCACATGAAGAGGCACAAAAACATATTATAGTAGAGGGAAAGAAGGGAGGGAGAAGAGCAATGGTTGAGCTTTACTCTCATTGGATTTGGTTCAAGGAGGGAATAACATACTCTTCTAAGTATAAAAATCAAACTTGACCTACAGGCAGTAGAAGGGGAAGGGGTAAAGAAATGGGGGGATCAACAGAAGGAAGGGAAGAAGGAGCAAGGGGAAAAGAGTAAAGTAAGGGAGGGGAGTCAATAGGGAGGGAAAACTGCAGAAGACGGTGTTCCAAAGCAAAACTCTTTTGAGGAGTGGAAGGTGGAAGAGACAAGTAAAAGCATAAATGGGGTGGGGGGGGTAGGATAGAGAAAAAGACATAGATAGTAATTATAACTGTGAATGTGAATGGGATGAAATCTCCCATAAAATGGAAGTGGATAGTAGAATGGATTAAAACCATCATCCTACAATATGTTGTTTACAAGAAACATATTTGAAAGAGGGGGATATACACAGGGTAAAGGCAAAAGGCTGGAGTCGAATATATTACACTTCAGCTGAAGTAAAAAAGAAGGGGTAGCAATCCAAATGTCACACAAAGCAAAAGGAAAGATAGATCTAATTAAAAGAGATAAGTAAGGAGACTATAACATACTAAAAGGCACCATAAACAATGAAGCAATAACATTACTTAACATATACTCCAATGCTATAGCATACAAATTCTTAGAGAAGTTAAGGTAATTACAGGAAGAAATAGACAGCAAAATTATCCTACTGGGAGACCTCAGCCTAGCCCTCTCTGAACTTGATAAATCTAACCTCAAAATAAACAAGAAAGAAGTTAAGGAGGTGAACGGGATTTTGGAAAAGAAGTAGATATGATAGACCTTTGGTGAAAACTGAATAGGGATAAAAAGGAATATACTTCAACAACTGTTTCAAATCATGATGCAATAAAAATTATTTGTAATAAATTATTTTTATTGCATCATGATCTGAGAAGGATACATAGACTATTTCGGCCTTTCTGCACTGGGTTGTGAGGATTTTATGCCCTAGTACATGGTCAGTTTTTGAGTATTTGCCATGTACCGCTGAGAAAAAAGTATATTCTTTTTTATCTCCATTCAGTTTTCTCCAGAGATCTGTCAAATCTGCCTTTACTAAAACTCTATTCACTTCTTTAACTTCTTTCATGTTTATTTTGAGGTTAGATTTATCAATTTCAGAGAGGGGGAGGTTGAGGTCCCCCACTAGTATGGTTTTGCTGGCTATTTCTTCCTGTAACTCCCTTAACTACTCCTCTAAGAATTTGCATGCTATACCACTTGGTGCATATATGTTAAATAATGATATTGCTTCATTGTCTGTGGTGCCTTTTAGCAGGATGTAGTGTCCTTCTTTGTCTCTTTTAATTAGATCTATCTTTCATTTTGCTTTGTCTGAGATTAGGATTGCTACTCCTGCTTGTTCGTTTTTTTACTTTAGCTGAAGCACAACATATTCTACACCATCCTTTTACTTTTACCCTGTGTATACCCTCCTTTTTCAAATGTGTTTCTTGCAAACAACATACTGTAGGATTATCATTTTTAACCCATTCTACTATCTGCCTCCATTTTATGGGTGTGTCATAAGGCAAAAAGTTGTCTCCTTAGCATTTAGTTCAACAAGTGCCCTTGAAGAGTTTGGCTTTTGTCTTTGAATCTTGCTAAGTGCTAAGCCCCAGGCCCAAACCCCTATTAGGTGTAACATTAACATTATTATGTAATAGTAGTTAAGGTGGGACATTTTGCTTTCCTTCTCTTAAGGGCCTTTAATGATTTTGGGGCAGATAAAGTGGGATCTTTTTGTCTTGGAGCTTTTCTCAGCACTGAGACAAGTAGGAGTCATTGATTTGTATATGATGTGATCCTGGGGATGGAGAACTTTCCCAGACCCAGCCTGGGTGAGGTCAAAGCCTTCAGGGCTCCAAAAACTGGATATAACTGAGGAGACCTTGGCATTTGATTTTT
>JAQQSZ010020722.1:0-10079 GCA_028646595.1 Phalanger gymnotis
CTCCTCTCCTCTCCTCTCCTCTCCTCTCCTCTCCTCCCCTCCCCTCTCCTCCCCTTCCCTCCCTCTACCTTAGAGATACTCAAGTCAGACTCCCTCAGGTTTCAGATGAAAAAACTCAGACCCACAGAGGTCAAGTGAGTTTCTCCAAGTCACCCTCGCTTCTTTGTTTCTCTCCTTATAGTTTAGTCTCAGTCTTCCCTTCCCTTCCCTCCTTCCTGCCTTCCTTCCTCCCCATCATTTCTGGTTTTTATTTCTCTGTGATTCTGTGTCTTTCTATCTCTGTCTCTGTTTCTCTTTCCTTTTCTTTCTCTTCCCTGTGTTGTTGTTTATTTCTCTTCTTTCCCTCTTAGTCTGGCTCTGCCTTTTCTTACTCTCTTCTGTCTTTCCTTACCCTTTTCTCCCTCTGTCTCACCCCTGTGTTCTCTTTCTCCCTCTCCTCCAGGTCTGCATCTTCCTCTTATTTCACAGTGCTCACATCCTTCACCTTGCCCTTACTTCCCCCCGGCTTCGATGTCCTCTTGACCATTACTCCTTTGGCCCCTGAAGCTTCACCCCACTTCCACATTTAGAAAATCATTCCATGTATTCTCTTTAATCTCTGTTGCATTCCTCTACCACCTGCTTCTCTACCTCTGTCTACATCTCTGTGTCTGTCTGTTTTCCTGCCTCTCTTGGGCTGTATCTATCATGGCACAGAATACTTGGATAGGAACAGAAAGATGCAGTAAAAAAAAAAGTTAAAAGTTTCCAAAAATCTGGATTTTTGGCATCACATAAAGGCAGCTTAAATTTCACCAGACTCAGCTCCCTTTTTTCTTCTTCCCTTCCCTTCCTCTCTACCAGTAGGCCTATTTGTCTTTCTCCTGTCTTCCTCCATACATAGACTGTATGAAGCTGGCATAGATGACCTCTAAGGTTTTGGCCAACTTGAAACTTTATGAAATTTTCTGCTTACTATTTGTTTGACCTTGAAAAGCTCATTTAATCTCCTTGAGATTCAATTTCTCTAAGGCCCCTTTATCTCTAAATTCTATGATTTTTCTCCTTTCCCTTCCCTTCTTTTCCTTCCTCTCTCTCCTCTCTATTTTTGTATTTCCTTTCCTTCTTTCTCCCTGTTCCTGTCCTTGCTCAGTGCAAATCCTATTAGTCTGGCTTTTAAGGCCCTCTGTAATTCAGTACTAGCCAACCTTTTTAGCTAAGTTTATCTCACACTGCCTCTTTCATGTGTTGTTGTTGTAGAGTCATTTTTCAGTCATTTCTGACTCTTCATGACCCCAGTTGGGGTATTCTTGTCAAAGATACTGGTGTGGTTTGCCATTCCCTTCTCCTTTTACAGAAGAGGAACTGAGGCAAAGAGGGTTAAGTGACTTGCCCAAGGTCACATAACTAGTAAGTATTGGAGGCTGGATTTGAACTCATGAAGGTAAGCCTTCCTGATTCTGGACCTAGTGCTCTATCTACTTAGCCACCTAGTTGCCCTCCCCCTTTCATGTACCCGACCCTAAACTGGACTGTTTAGGAGAGACAGTGTGGCATATAAATAGAGTACTGCCTTTGGAGTCAGGAAGAACAGATCACACATGTTCTCCAAGCCTCAGTTTCCTCATCTGTGAAATGGGTACCTAACAGGGTTGTTGTGGGACTCAGATGGAAAAATGTGTGTAAAGTGCTTTGCAAGCTTTAAAGTACTATATCAAGGCCAGTTATTATTGTTATTTGTTATTCCTTGAACACATCACATTTTCCCAGCCTCCCTTCCTGGAATAGCCACCCCACCCCCCCACCTCCCACTAGACTCCAGTAGCTTTCTACTCATCCTTTAAGGCCCAATTTAAATGCTTTTTCCATGAGAAAACCTTGTCTGATTCTCTGATCATCTTTCCCTCTATAACACTTTCTTTTCCTTGCCTAACATTTTATTCACCAAAGGGTAGTACAGTGGTGAGTACACCAGTCCTAAAAGTAGGATACCAGGATTTTAGCTCTGGCTTCTCCATGTGTTAGCTTCATTCATTCAATAAATTCATTGATATAACTCCCAGTGTTACTAGAAAGGACAGTCTTTGTTGGATTCCACAGAAATTGACATGTCCTACCTATTTGTATAACGTTTGCCTCCTTTTTTCTACTGTGAGCTCTCTCCCAGTGAATCTGAGCTGAATGTTGGTATATTCTAGTTGTATACATGCCTTGACCATGACCTTGGGCAAATCACTTACCCTCTTGGGATGTTACTTCCCTAACCTTTAAAGTGAGAAAGGTGAACTCCATGACCTTTAAGGCTCCTTCCAGCTTTATAGCCCTGTGATTTAGGGTAGATACAAGGATGGGAGGTTTCTAAGAAGAGGTGGGATCTGAGCCATGATTATTCCCTACCATCTTCAACCCAGGCTGTTTCCATTTCTTGCCTAATTCCCACCTTATGCAGATACACAGAACCCCAGGTTTGTCTTAGCTTCCAAACCCTGGACAGCTCCAAAGTGTGCTCTTCTTAGGGATGGTCCATCTATAGTTTGGCCATTGAAGCCTGGGATTTTCTGGCCTTGTGAGACTGATAATTCTAGGGGCATTGGGCAGCATGGGGCTCCCTGAAAATATGGCTATCCCGCTATGCCAAGGAGCTCCAATACAGTATAGACAGGACACTACCAAATCCAGAAAGAAAAGTAGATCTCACCCTTCAGGAGATGTGCCTGAAATGAAATAGCAAACAAGGTTATTTTCAAGGACTAAGTTAGGCCTTATGTCATTAGACAGTGACAAATGCCCCTGCTCCTTCTATCCCTTCCCAACCATTCCCAGACCTTGACTCCTGTAAAATGGCAGTGTTAGACCAGATGATATCTAAGGTCTTTCTGCTTAATTGTGACATTTTACATTCTAAGTTACAAGGGTCCTCCCAATTTCTACCTTCTATATTCTAAGATATCTCACACGAATATGATTAAATCACAGAATAAGTGATCTCCCCCCACCCAAATCCCTCAGCCTTAGTCCTTTGGGGTAGCTGAGCATCTGTCCAAGAGGAGTGACCAGAGTGATGAATGTCCTCCAACCAAAGGGGTGCTTCTCAGGCTGCCCAAGATATTGGTGGCATCGTCCTTGAGATGGAGTAAAGGCACACTCTACCATATGTGAAGAACAGACATCAAGATCTTGGTATCCCTTACTATCTGGCTTCCCACCAGTGGGACACTTGGACATTCTCATAAAAGAAATAAGGAATTAGGAGAAGAGACAGTGTGACCTAATAGAATGAGCACTGATTTGGAATCAGAAGACCTGGGTTCCAATCCTGTCTCTTACCTGTGTAAATTTAGGTTAAGTCACTTACCTCTCTGTTCCTCAGTTTCTTATATGCCAAGTGAGTGGGCTAAACTAGGTGATCTCCAAGGTCCCTTTGTGCCCTAGACCTATGATCTTACAAATGTCATTTAAATTAGAGAAGTAGGTAAACAGAATGTCCTGGGTATTATTTCTATGAATGAGGCAGTGTGATGTCATATAGGGAACCAGAAAATGTGAGTTCAAATCCTTAATTTGCCCAAGCTTTCATTTTCTTACCTATAAATTGGGGATAATAATCTTTGCATTATCTGTTTTCTTGAATGGTTGTGAAGAAAGCACTTTATAGGCATTAAAGTGCCTGAGAAAAGTAAATAATTGTCTTCTTTGCCTTCTTTACCTGTTCCTTTCCCTTTTTTTCTGTCAAAGGATTTGAAAGGGAATTTAGAGATTATCTTTTCCAATCTTCCAAACAGACAAGAAAACTGAAGCCCACAGAGGTTAAGTGATTTGTTCATGGTTACACTCCAACAGAGATAAGATTTGAACTCATGTCCACTAACTCTAAATTTAATGCTTTTGCTACTTGGGGGGGGGTGTAGAATGACTTAATCATAGACACAGTCTTCAAGAATTCCCTGCCAAAGAGAGATAAGATGCTCCCAAGTCCTTTTGGAAAGCTGTGAGAGGGCCTTTGCCTACACTTTACACTTCAGGGGGAACAAAAGATGTGACTGTCCAGTACTGTTCTTTGGAATTCCTTAGAAACAAATGTACTAATGTGGCTTAAGCACTGCACCCCCCAGGGATGACTTCTTCCCTTCACTGGGTAGATAGGCTGCATATACAACCTTCAGGTTCTTATTTCTGAGTCTAAAACCACAGTGATAGGAAGGGAAGGGGTCTGCTCAGTGATCTATTGTTAAACCAGTCTGTTTCTTAAACCACTTGGTTTTGAATCATATAACTTAGGGTCAAATCTCTGCCACTTCTGTGATCCTGGGAAAATCACAGCCTTTCTGGACCTCAGTTTTTTCATCTTTAAAATGCGCGGACTGTACTATATGATTTCTAAAGTCCTTCACAGCTCTAAATCTACAATCCTGTCACAAAGCCTCCTCTACTAAGAGTACCATTTAGGGCAGAGCCTCACCTACCCCCACACCTGCCTGCCACCCCCCCCAACCCCGAGCTAGAGGGCAGCTAGGTGGTGCAATGGATAGAGCACTGGGCTTAGAATAAGGAAGGCTCATCTTCATGAGTTCAAATCCAGCCTCAGATCTAGCTTGTGTGATCCTGAACAAGTCACATAACTCTGCCTCAGTTTCCTAATCTGTAAAATGAGCTGGAGAAGGAAAATGGCAAACTACTCCAATATCTTTGCCAAGAAAACTCCAAATGAGATCATGAAGAGTGGACATGACTGAAAAATGACCTAACAACAACACCTGAGCTAGTTTCCCAGTCCCTACAGTTCTCTTACCCAGCCCCTTTGAGCAGAGGGAGAAGGAACTCCCTCCACTTCCCTTGCCTCGAATGGATCCCACTATTTCTATCTCTCTGGCCTGCATGGAATTATGGGGAGTAAATCACACGCACACACACACACACACACACACACACACACACACACACACACACACAGGCACGCGAGTGCCAGTACCCATAAAATATTTAGAAAGCTCCTAACACATTTATGACCATAATTAATTGGGGGAGAAGGGGACATAAAAATGACTTCCTGATGGCAATGACTGCTGGGTTTCCATGGCTTTCCCTCCATGTACGGCTCTCCTCCCTCTGGGATGTGACTGAAGGCTGGGGTGCAGCCAGATTGAGCTCCCCCTCTGTATCTAAGAAGGATCAGAATGAAGGAAGAAGAAAGTGCCGCTGTCCACTGTGCTGATCAGGCTATATCTGGGGTGTAATGGTCACTTCTGGAGCTTCTTTTCAAGAAGGACATCAACAGTTTGGAGTACATCCAGAGGAGGGTGATGGGGATAGGGAGGGAACTGGATGCTGGGAAGTGGGGATGTTTAGTCTGGAAAAGAGAAGGAGACATGATCATTGTCTTCAAGTCTCCCATGTTGTGGACAAGAGTAAATAACTGTGTGTGTGTGTGTGCTGCTACCAAAAAAAAAATATTTAGAAAGCTCCTAACATGTTTGTGGCCACAAGTATGGACTAGACATTGTTAGGTGGATTCAGAATGTAGCAAATGACTGGACCCAAAGACATGTTATTAGTGTAAAGGCAGTATGGTGTAGGAAATAGAGTCCTGGGATTTGGGGTCAGGAAGACCTGGATTCAAGTCTTGTTTATGACATTTACTTTTATGACAATGGGCAAGTCACTTTAATCTCTCTCAACCTCAGTTTCCTCACCTGAAAAATTGGGCTTATAACACACTCAGTACTTACTTCACCTTACTTCACAGGGTTATCAATGAGGCTTAAATGAAACAATGCTTCTAAAATGTTCTATGAACTTCAAATAAATGTATGTTATCATTAGTAGGTCGATGTCAACTTGAAGAAGTCACTAGAAGAGTGCCCAAGGGATCTATCCTCTTACTGTTTAATACTTTTGATCAGTGAATTGGGTGCAAGCACAGGAGGCATGTTTTTTTTTTGTTTCTCTTTATTTCTTTATTTAATATTTTTTAGTTTTCAACATTGATTTCCACAAGATTTTGAATTACAAATTTTCTCCCCATTTCTACCCTCCCCCCTACCCCAAGACAGCATATATTCTGATTGCCCTTTTCTGCTGTCTGCCCCCCCTTTAGTCACCCCACTCCCCCCCATCCCCTTTCCCCTTAATTTCTTGTAGGGCAAGATAGATTTATATACCCTATTGCTTGTATGTCTTATTTTTCAGTTGCAAGTAAAAAAAAACTTTTTTTGAGCATTTGTTTTTAGAACTTTGAGTTCCAAGTTTTCTCCTTTCTTACCTTCCCACCCACTCTCCTTGAGAAGGCAAGCAATTCAATATTGGTCACACATGTATCATTATGCAAAACACTTCCGTAATAGTCATGTTGTGAAAGACTAACTATATTTCCCTCGAGCATCCTATCCTGTCCCTCTTTATTCAATTTTATCCCATTGACCCTGGCCCTTTTCAAAAGTGTTTGCTTTTGATTACCTCCTTCCCTGCTCTGCCCTCTCTTCTATCATCCTCTGTCTCTTATCCCCTTTCTCCCTATTTTCTTGTAGGGTAAGATATCCAATTGAGTGTGTATGTTATTCCCTCCTTGAGTCAAGTCTGATGAGAGCAAGATTCATTCATTCCCTTTCACAGGCCCCCTCTTCCCTTCTGATAGAACTGCTTCTTCTTGCCACTTTTATGTGAGATAATTTACCCCATTCTATCTCTCCCTTTCTCCTTCTCCCAATATATTTCTCTCTCACCCCTTAATTGTATTTGTTTATTTATTTTAAGATATCATCCCTTCATATTCAACTCACCTTGTGCCCTTTGTCTCTCTCTCTATATAATATATATTGTATATATATATATGTATATTCCCTTCAACTATCCTTACACTTAGAAAGGTTTCATGAGTTAAAAATATCATCATTTTATGTAGGAATGTAACCAAAACTGTTCAACTTTAGTAAGTCCCTTATGAATTCTCTTTCCTGTTTACCGTTCCATGCTTCTCTTGATTCTTGTATTTGAAAGTCACATTTTCTCTTCAGCTCTGGTCTTTTCTTTTTCAAGAATGCTTGAAAGTTCTCTCTTTTATTGAAAATCCATATTTTGTCCTGGAGTGTTATACTCAGTTTTGCTGGGTAGGTGATTCTTGGTTTTAATCCTAGCTCCTTTGACCTCTGGAATATCATATTCCAAGCCCTTCAATCCCTTAATGTAGAAGCTGCTAGATCTTGTGTTATTCTGATTGTGTTTCCACAATATTCAAATTGTTTCTTTCCGGCTGCTTGCAATATTTTCTCCTTGACCTGGGCACTCTGGAATTTGGCTATAATATTCCTAGGAGTTTTCTTTTTGGGATCTTTTTCAAGAGGCAATTGGTGGATTCTTTCAATTTCTATTTTGTCCCCTGGTTCTAGAATATCAGGAGAGTTTTCCTTGGTAATTTCTTGAAAGATGATGTCTGGGTCCTTTTTTTTGATCATGGATTTCAGGTGGTGCAATAATTTTTAAGTTATCTCCCTTGGATCTATTCTCCAGGTCAGTGGTTTTTCCAGTGAGATATTTCACAGTCTTACATTTTTTCATTCTTTTGGTTCTGTTTTATATTATCTTGATTTCTCATAAAGTCACTAGCTTCCACTTGCTCTATTATAATTTTTAAGGTAGTATTTTCTTCAATGTTCTTTCAGACCTCCTTTTCCATTTGGCTGATTCTGCCTTTTAAGGCATTCTTCTCCTCATTGGCTTTTTGGAGCCCTTTTGCCATTTGGGTTAGTCTATTTTTTAAGGTGTTATTTTCTTCAGTATTTTTTTGGGTCTCCTTTAGCAAATCATTGACTTGTTTTTCATGATTTTCTTGCATCACTCTCATTTCTCTTCCCAATTTTTCCTTTACTTCTCTTACTTTCCTTTCCAAATCCTTTTTGAACTCTTCCATGACCTGAGACCAATTCATATTTTTCTTGGAGGCTTTTGACTTTGTTGACTTTTTCTGGTTGTGTGTTTCGATCTTCTTTGTCACCAAAAAAAGATTCAATAGTCTGAGTCTTTCACTGCCTGGCCATGTTCCCAACCAACTACTTGACCCTTGAGGTTTTTGTCAGAGTATATCTGCCTTCAGAATGATGCGTGCTTTGACCCAAGCTTCAGGGGCATTGCATTGCTGTTTTCAGAGCTACTTCTACATGTCAGGCTCTGCCACACCAGCACTCCTCCTCCCTGAAGAACCATCAACCAGGACCAAAACCCAGATCCAAGCAGGGCAAAGCAAGAGAACCCTGCTGCTGTGCCAGCAAAGTGTTCCCTGCAGTCCTGCTCTGATCCGCCCCTTGACTCCTCCCACTAGGTGTGCCTGGGGCCAGAAACAACTGTAGCTGGACCTCTGGAAGCAGCTGTAGGAGCTTCCTGCTGCTGCAGCCACCTCACTGCACCACCTCTGCTGCCCCTGGGGCTGGGGCCGACCTTGCACTCCTCTCACTCCCATCCAGCAGTTTTCCCACTGATTTACTAAGATGTCTTTGGTGTTTGTGGGTTGAGAAGTCTGGTAGCTGCCACAGCTCAGTGATTCAGGGCCCTACAGCTTAGTCTGCCTGGTCTGCTCAGTGCCTGGTCTGTCCTGGTGCAGCCCATGCTAGGCTTCAATCCACTCCCATCATGGATGCCCAGCGAGCACCCAGGCTGTCTTGGGCTGGAGACTTGCTTCCCTCTGTTATTTTGTGGGTTCTGTAGCTCTAGAATTTGTTCAGAGTCATTTTTACAGGTGTTTGGAGGGATTTGGGGGAGAGCCTGAGTCCCTGCTTTCCTGCTGCCATCTTGGCTCCACCCCACCATGTTTTTTTTTAAAGTAGGAAGATAACAAAAAGCAGAAAGGATAGCTAATGGGCTAGGTGACAGGTTCAGGATGTAAAAAGAGCTTTCTAGGTTAGAATGGCAAACCAATTATAGGGAGTTGGGGACTAAACCTATATTTTCAACCAAGTAATCTGGAACTTCCAGATTAGGAAACTCCCTTTACCAACCCAGAGAGGCAGCTGATATCTATTGTACTGGACAGTTACTTGGGGGCATTGAAAAGTTAGGTGACTTGCTCTGGGCCATACATCTAGTTTCTATTGGGGGCAAGTTTTGGTGTTCTTGTTCCTAGGCTGACTGACTAGCCCCCGTGCCATACTACCTCACTAATAAGATGAAATTTAAGAGCGTATAAATGTCAAATACTACATTTAGGTTCAAAAAATCAATTCAGAGATTCTGGGGGGTGGGGAGCCAAGATGGTGGCTGGAAAGCAGGGACTTGTGTGAGCTCCGGGCCAGGTCCCTCCAAAAACCTATAAAAAAGGCTCTGAACAAATTCTAGAACTGCAGAACCCACAAAATAGCAGAGGGAAGCAAGGATCCAGCCCATGACAGCCTGGATGGTCACTGGATGAGGTCTATCACGCACGAAGCGGAGGAGAGCAGAGGGGAGCAGAGCCCAGCGCCAGTGGTGGCAGGACCAACCAGACCAGGAGCCAGGCAGAACAAGCCCTAACGCCCTGAATCAGTGAGCTGTGGCAGTTACCAGACTTCTCAACCCACAAACACCAAAGACAACAGAGAAGGTTAGTGGGAAAAGCTTCGGAGGACAGAGTGAAAACAGTTTGCAGTTCAGCCACCGCCCCGGGGGCAGCGGGGGGAGGTGCAGCTACAGAACTACAGCTGCAGTTACTTCCGGTCCTAGGTCCACCTGGTGGGAGGAATTAAGTGGGGGATCAGAGCAGGAGTGCAGAGCCTGCTTAAGATTTTTGTCAGGTCCGGGTTGGTGGTTCTTGAGGAAGGAGGAGTGCTGTTGTGGGAGAGCTGGCTGTATAGAAATTACTCTGAAATCAACAGCACATCCCCTCAAACTTAGAACAAAGTACTCTTTACACTACAAGCAGTCATACCCTGTTGAAAAACTCAAGGGTCAAGTAAGTTTGCTGGGAATATGGCCAGGCAGCGAAAACGCACTTAGATTCAGTCTCAGACCTTGGAATCTTTCTTTGGTGACAAAGAAGACCAAAACATACAGCAAGAAGTCAATAAAGTCAAAGAGCCTACAACAAAAGCCTCCAAGAAAAACATGAACTGGTCTCAGGCCATGGAAGAGATCAAAAA
>JAQQSZ010020723.1:0-10079 GCA_028646595.1 Phalanger gymnotis
TCTTGCCCTACAAGAAAGTAAGGGAAAGGGGGATGGGAGGGGAATGGGGGGATGGAGGGCAGGGCAGACTGGACAACAGGGCAACCAGAGTGTACACCATCTTGGAGTGGGGGTGGTGGAAATGGGGAGAAAATCTGTAATTCAAATGCGTGTGAAAATCAATGCTGAAAACTAAACATATTAAAAATAAATTTAAAAAAACCCAACAAATACATGATAGCACCAGGGAACCTATGCATATGCCTGAACTTTAAGCAAAAGACCTCAAGATTTAAATAGAATTATACGTGAGTCTGAGCAATAGCAGGCAGTGTGGTATAACAGGTACAGATACTCAACTTTAAGAGTCAAGAAACCCTGGGTTCAAATTCTGCTGCTGACACGTAGTTTTACAATGAACATAATAAGCAAGTAATTTAAATCCTAGGTGCCCCAGGCGATCTACTAAAAACAGTTGTAGAGAAATTGTTCACATTGGCATAGAGAGTTTCTGTACTTGGCTTTCACTAATGGAACCATAGGTCTGAACCAAAAAGCAAAAATTAAAAAACAGAACAAAATAAAACATATTCATCAGTTACAGCCACTGAAAATAGTCTTTAGAGCCTATTTATTGGAAACCTACTATGTATGCAGTAATGTGATAAATGTAAATACAACTGGAAGAATTTCTGGAGTTTCCCATGGTTGAATCTCAAGGCTCAAAGAAGAGTCATTCCGACTACCAATAGTCATAAAATAAATTTTGTGAAGAGAGTCAATGAACTGTCATCTTAGTTCTCATTAACTTTAGGGAGACCCTAGATGAGACTTTATTCTAATGTCTCTGGATAGCAACAGGAGAAAAACCCTCTAAGTGTTTCATAATGCCTCTTGCTACCCATTAACTTCCTGCCCATTTAACTTTAATTCTCAGGCTGTGAAGAAGGAACTTCAAAGCAGAAGGGGTTTTGGATGGAAAAAAGGTATCTTACCAAATGGGTCTGCCTTCTCTCAGAGTAAGAATTTTCGCTTTTCTTGTACCAGATTGGTGTCATTCTTGTCTGTTTGTTTTCTCAAGAGACACCAGCATTTAGTCCCTTCTTTTGGGTCCCAAGCTGAGAGATGGGCCACCAATTTCAAGCTTGCCTTTGAGGGAAATCCACTCATTGGTGTACTGAAGCCAGCACCTACTGGATTGGGAGAGCTGATTGTTTAATTTTCAGCATGAGCATTTACACCTTAGAAATGCAAATGCTATAAATGTTAATAATGTCTATTAAACTTAAAAGTGTATCGTTAAGTATGCCCCCACACACAGTTGATTGTTAAATGTTTGCCAGTACACCAAAAATCCCTAGAGCCTACCATCTGCCTATTACTGTGCGAGGTGATGGGGTTGTAAATACAAAAAATGAAAGTCTCTCCCCTCACAGAGCTTACAGTCCACAAGGGAAAAAAACACACATACACACACACTCACACATGCACACAAACACACACTTACATGCAGACATGTAAACAAATTCAAAGTAATTCAAGGAAATCTAAAGAGAGAGAAAGTGTTAATTAACTGCGGCAGGGTGGTAAAGGAAGCAAAACCTTCTGGAATATTTTTTAGCAGATTGTATGCTTTTTGTTGTCAGTATCTAAAGAAATACAGGGTAGTGAGTTAGCTGTTCTTTCCCAAATACTACATCATACATCTTTGGGATGTGCCCTACCCCACCCTCCTGTTCTTCTTTTCAGTATCCTTGCTTTGGTAGTGTGTCTACAGGCAAGCACCCATGCAGGCAATCAGCCAGAGAACTCCAGTGTGTGCAGATCTTTGAGGAAAAATTATATCCCCGAAGATATAGGTACATAGTCTTGTTACCCCAAAAGGATATTAATAGATTGTTTCACTTCCTAGTTCTACCTTTTTCTTCTAGTCTTTCTATCTAAGGTAAAACGCTGTCTTAGCTCTTCCGGTCACAGATGAAATAAGGTTCTTTCTTGTTCAGTTTTTTCAAGACTCCCTCAGCAGCCCATTCAGACTAGATTGTCAGCGTCCTGACATCTCAAGCAATCATAATGTTTTGGAACAGATTTAGTTCTTCCTGAATTAATTTAATGGGAGGCTGAGGCAGGTGCCCTAACCTCAGGTATCAAGCTGTGATAATTGACTAATCCAATGTAAGTAAGGGGGTTATAAAAGAATACGTTTACTTAACTTGGAAAGATACCATTATCAAAAAAGATTGTAAGAAAGTTATAAGAAAAATACACAATGCAAAATTGGAGCCAGTAACAATTGAAGTCAGCAGACAGAATCTTGTGTCTCTCTGTGAAGTTGATCAAAAGTCTGGATCGCAGCAGCCAGCCCAAGGTGAGGATATCACCAGGTCAGAAGAGTAATGTAAGCTGTCACTCTGATTGATCTTATCCCAAAATGCTGCATCAGCCCGGAGGCGGCTTGGGCCAGTGTCAAAACAGGACTTGTGTGACTTAAGGCCACACGTCTATTCCACATTTTATAGCCTTATTTATTCCTGACTCTTTGCTCTTCTATTTTACAACACTGTTTACCTGATCCCATCTATTTCAATACTATCCTTACCATCTTCAAGGTACTTATCTGTGTATAGCAGTCAGGGCTTAGTGGCCTTCTTAGCTGACCCTGGCCAAAGCCTACCATGACTAGGCTCTCCTTCCCGGGCATGCAGTCTCTCCTCCTCTTTCTCCTCCCTCTCCTCTGTCTCCCTCTCATTTTCCCATTCCCCCACTTCTTTCTTCCTCTCTTTCTCTCTCCCTCCCTTCTCTTTTTCTCTCTCTCCCTTCTCTCTCACTCCTTCCCCTCTCTTCCTCCTTCCCTCTCTTTTCTCTCTCTTTTTTCTCCCCCTCTCTCTTCCCTTTTTTGTTCCTTCTTCTCTTTCTCCCTCTCCTTCTCTCTTCCTCTCCCTTCCTTCTCTCTTCTTTCTCCTTTACCTCTCATCTTTCTCCCTCTCTTATTCCCTCTTCCCCTCTTCCCTTTCTCACTTTCCTTTCTTCTCTTTCCTATACCCTTCCCACCTTTCCCATCTATCCCCTTTAGCTCTGTTGAGTAATTGAGTTTCTATAAGTGGAAAGAACTACCTTTGTTCTATTTTCCTGATTTCTGAATGCCAAACAAAAGATCAGTCAATGTTTATTGAAGACCTTCTATAGACCACTACGGAAAGGTAAAGTAAAAAGACCACCAGATTACTGGGATCAGACATCACAGATTAAACTTTGGAGTATTTTCTTTACTTAGTATCTGTTTGACTGTGGACACTTAGTGTTTGAACTTTGGCATTCTTGTGTGTGAAGTGGGCTTAATATTTGCATTGCCTACTTCAGGAAGTTGTCAGGAAAGCATTTTATAAACTTTTTAGAATCATAAATTTTAGATATGGAAAGGGTGTAGGAGTTCATCTGGTCCACTCTCCTATTTTTACAGATGAGGAAACTGAGGCCAAAAGAGGTTGTGACTGGCTCAAGGTCATACAATGGCATAGTGGGGATAATCAAGCTTAGGTCCTGTGACTCCAAATTCCCTTGTCCCACACTACTGCTAGATCTGATATGTAAGCAGATATCATCAGCATATTTGTAAGTGTTGTCAGGGAATCAAGAAAAACAGCAGTCCTTTCCTTAAAAAAACTGATAATGATTTATAGATATGAAATAATCAGAGATTAAGACAAGAACTCTGGCTTCTCTTTCTGGTAATATTCTGCTACCAAGATCTTGGAGTTCCTTTTTCAGTCAGGTACTGACTGCTCATCCTTTTTCTGTACATCATATTTGTAATTATTTAAAACCTATGCTTCTGAAATTGCCTGGATAAAATTGTGATTTCTATTATCTCATTCCTGGAAGACATCTGGCTCTGCAATGGATTTTAAAAAAATCATAATACTTAGCCAGTTTCTTAAGTTCTTTTTAAAAAATTATTTTGTATTTTTGAATGTAAACTAGCTTGCCACCCATGCTGAGTGGGAGAGAGGCATCTATATCTTGTCTATATAGAAGGAGAAATGACTCCTAATTGGTGGAGAGAATGTTGACAAAATGCTGGGGGTATTTGGGAGATGTGAAGTTGGGGTAGTGCTTGTTGGGAGAGAGAAGTATGGCTTGACAAACTCTTTTGGAGGGAGATGTATGAAAAGACTGAAGTAGTTCCTGAAAAATATTCATTCCCAAAATGTCCCTGATTTCCAGCTTGCTTATTAAAGATTTCAGAGACTTTTTTTGCAGGTGAGATTAGGGACTCTAATCTTAGTTTGAGCTGAGAATCTCATCTTGCTTCCATCTAAAGAGCTCATTCACTCTTGTGTACTTGGAATATTCTAATCCGTAAAAAGTTTCCTACTTCTGTTTACTGTTTGCTTAGATAAATGGATTTACTCACCATTTGATATTTATTGTGATGATATTTATTTAGTGAACCTTTTTTTGGCCTGTGGATTTTTCTGTGTAACCACCATTTGGTGGGAAAGGGCTAAAGATGGTGAGTATGAACTTGAGGCTATACTCTCCCTTAAGAATGACAAGTTAAGTGGCTCTTGTTTTAGACCCTATTGTATTCTTAGATTGGCAATATGTAGGGAACATATAGATATATATGCTATATATACATATATCTCAAAACCTTGTAAAGTGAATGCTAAAATTTGTCTTCACATGTAATTGGGAAAAAATAAAATATTATTAAAAAAAAGAAATACAAGCTCTTGATTAGAGGGAGACTGCAGAGAGGTTTTAAGGCTTTACTATCAGTGGAAGTCCAGTTCTATCAGGGGTAATAATCTAGGTGTAGAGTTCTAGTGGCTAGTTCCTAGGTTGATTGAGTCAGGCAGGTTCCTAATGGGGCATGAGGTTGAGGGAGTTCTTTTGTTCCCATTTATTTTCCTGACTTTGTCAGGTGCTCCTTGGCCTTGCAGGCCATCAGGGATGTTTATCACAGCCTCCCAGAAGAGTATAGTAGAGAGTCACTTGTGCCCTACTGGCAGCAGGAACAGTCTAGTAATGGACTGGGTAAAATCAGAAGTAGAAGAGGACTTGGGTGTAAATACAATTCATAGTTCTCTAGTATCAAAGGATTACATAAACATTGCAGACACTGCAACTTAGCACAGTTCCTGGAACATAGTAGGTGCTTCGAAAATGCTTGTTCCCTTTCCTTCCCAGATGAAGTACCTAGAACACTCCTGACTGACTCAAGTTTTTGGTGAAATTTCATATAGTGTCATGCTATTGATGGACTCAGCTACATGAAAATTAAACTTCCCCTCCCCATATCCCTCTAACCTTGGCACTTACTACTGACTAGTCCAATTACTATAGCAGATACAGGAAGAATCTATGAACAGGGAGGGCATGCCAATGCATTAGAAAATAGTATCACAAAGTTCCAAGGTATCTTACCAGGTACTGGGTCATTGAGAGCAAATGAGAGGCTATCTTAGAACACCTAGATTCCATTATAGTTGATGGAAGCAGGCCTAATGGGACATAGGTTACTTGGCAGAATCCCCTCTCCTGGAAATGTAAAACAGGGGCTTGTGACCAGATGTCAAAGCTGCCTCATTTAAGAATAACATTGGCAGACCACAGAAAAAGAGGTTAAGTTATCTTTTGTTACAAATGAGGACTAGATGGTCACATATATGCTAAGTACGTGAGAGCAGAAAATCAGGCACTAGTGAACTAAGAACCAAATGCTACTGTGCTGGCATCAGGATACTACTGGGGTCAGTGAATGGGGTATTCCAACACCCCAAAGACACTGCTGTAACCAGCTCACTGTTCCCTGATCCTTTCCACCTGAATATGAATAATAATATATAACAATATATAAGTCCTTAAGTATTTAAGTCTTCAAGTCCTGTGACCTGCTACTACACTCCACCTCAGCCATTCTGTATCTTACTATTAGCCATAAATGTTCCACTTCCCTTCAAAGTCTGACTTTCTTTTAACTGACCATCACTTCTATCATTCCATAGCTCCCTGCCTTACCTTTCCCAAACTTATTCTTTCCTCAAATTTCAAATTCTGTATTTTCTCAGGAAAAAAATATTTCCTACCTCAATCCATACAGATGCTATTGCAAACTTCGTCTCAACTCTTTAAGTCTCCTATGCCTTTCCCTCCACCTCTTTATCTGAGTACTTCACCTCTTACTTTACTGAGAAAGTTATGGTCATTCTTCATGAGTTCCCTCTTCTCCCCTTCTTTTCATCTAAAAACCCCCTGACATCATCTTTTGCTTTCTCTTCCTTTCCTCCAGTCTCTGACAATAAGGTGGCCCATCTTCCTTTAAGACCAATCCCCACTACAAATGTCCTTAATCCAATCTCTCCCTTCCTTCTCCAGAAGGTTCCAACCTCAAACATTTGCTCTCTCTCTAATCATCAACCTCTCCCTATCTATTAATTCCTTCTATACTGCCTTTAAAATGTTTAAGCATCTTCCAGCCTTAAAAAAAATCTTCACAAGACCCTACATCTCCTATATTCAATGCCTCTCCTCCCTTTTATAGCCAAACTTCTGGACAAAGCTGTCTACACTTGCTGCCTCCACTTCTCCTCTTGCTTACTCCTAAACCATTCACAGTCCGATTTCAAGCATCACTCAATGGTAACTTCTCTCTCCAAAGATATCAATGAGAGGGGCAGCTAGGTGATGCAATGAGTAGAGCACTGGCCCCGGAGTCAAGAGGACCTGAGTTCAAATCAAACCTCAGGCACTTGACACACTTACTAGCTGTGCGACCTTGGGCAATTCACTTAACCCCAACTGCCCTACCTTTCCCCCTTAAAAAAAAGGATACCAAAGTGGCTGTAAATGCTTGAATTGGAATCATAAAGAATTGAGTTCAAATCTTATCTCAGCTTATTTAGCTGTGTGACCCTAGACAAGTCCTTCAAAATCCCAGTTTCCTCACCCGTAAAATGGGGATAATAATAACAATTATTTTCAGAATCAAATGATATAAAGTACTTTGCAAACCTTGAAGTACTATACAAATTACAAAAAGCCATTTATTAAACTAAGGACATAAATCTTAATGCAGCACATAACACAGAGCATCACAAAACAATTGCATTCAGTCATCAAGTATATAGATCACATGCAGAAACATAACATAGCAATAGTTCATGCATGACATTTTAAATTGGTATAATATAGCAATGGCATTTAGTAGTAATGACAGCATTGCATAGCAAACCCATAAATCATGTGGAATATATAATAAGCATTACACATACATAGATACATATGCACACAATAGAATAGCATATTTGAAACACTCATCTACACTTCAGCAACATGGATAATCACTTCTCCCATTTCTTACAGAGTATCACATATACACTAGGTCACTGGATTTAATTAATAGGTCTGGTACTTCTATTGTGACCTCCTGAGCTTATAGATGGTCCAGTTGGCCCATGAGTATCCTCAGACCTTTGAGGCTATCAATCCTAAAATTATAGATTGCTTAGACCAACTATATTGTCATGATGCCCTATGGATATCTTTTGTTCACAAACTGTCTTCACTTGACTAGAGTGAGGCAAGAAGAAGGCTAGCCACCTCTGGCCTGGATAACCCACCAATTTCCTCCTAACTCTTGAACTGAACTTGTAGAAGCTTAGGCTGTTATCTCCAGGCTGTATGGTTATTTTGTAGGTATCTCTGTAACTTGAGTATTAGACAAGAAAGGGGCTGTTTCTGGGTATAGTCCTTCTCCCCTTTCTGAACAAAGGCCAGGACAGACTCAATGGATTTCCCTGGTGCTCTGGCAGGTACCAATACCAGCTTTCTCTTTTATCTAAGAAGTCATCAAAATCTAAGACTATACCTAAGCTTGCCCAGAAGACAAGCTAGAAATTCTAGCAAACCTGGAGGGAGTATTCCCATTGACCCTTTCTCTCCCCTGCCCTAAGGCAAGAACTAATAGGAATGCTCCCCTGAAGCGTGCCCAACACTCAAGTCAACTTTGTAAGTACTTATGCTTCTAAACTATTCCTCTAGTTCTCAGTGTCCATTTAGCTGACTCTCCATTGCTCCTATCCTTCTTCTCATCCATCGAATTCCCCAAAATGTAGTTGTTAAATATTATCTTTGAAGGACTCTGGCTATTCTCTGGGACCACCTTACAGACTGACAAGTGGCCCAATCCTTCAACTGCTTGCTATGTGATGGCTTTCTGACAGCCATCCATTTTATGTGTGCCCAGCATACCATGATTTCTTAACAAAACTGTTACCTTACTGAAGTTATCAATAATGACCACGAGTATCATATTCTTGCTTGGATCTATCAGAGATTTTCTGAACTGAAGTTGATAGCCGTGTGACAGGTCTCTTTCAGATGACTTCTCAGCTGAGCTGTCATCTCCCTGTGAAGCACAAGTTATTAGGTAAATGTGGCTCTCATTCAAACATCAACAAGCATGTGGCAAAGCCTATGGTAAAGCATGATGATGCCTGTTTATATCATATATGTGCACTAGAAAAACCATATGCCAACTTCTCTGAAATTTCTGTTCAGGCCTCAAAGTATGTTCATCAGGGAGTGACTAAAACATAGGTCTCCCTGAAGATGTTAATGTATCATTCTAGACCTCTTTATTTCTGCCAAAGCCAACACTTCATTAGCTTTCAGTATCAACCTTGGTTAGAATGGATCCTAACAGGGAAACCATATACAGAGAAATATTTGCAATATATCTTAGAGCCATAGAAGCTTTCTGATTCCTGATTGGGTATGTAAAGAAACCTTTCAGTGTGTTTGGATCAGATCCATGAGTGTCACGTTTCATTTATTTGTTTGTTTATAAGCAGTTTACAGGAAGAATTTCTCAGATCATTAATAGTGCCAAGAACTATGAACAAAAACAAGATAAAATAGTGAATACACAATAAAATAACTTTAAGGGGTTGCTTTGGGTGAAATACCTGTGTGAGGTAATGTGACAGAACAGAAGATAGCAAATTATCCCAAGTACCTAATAATTATTTACAGAACAAGATATAGTACATTATTTCAAGGTCATCCCGCTGTGCATTCTGTTGTTTCTGATACTACTTTTAGAATATGCAGCTTTTGGTTCTTGGATACCTGAGCTGCTTACTCTTCCATCTTTACTGAACATACAAACTTTTCCACTTAGTCAAATTCAAGGCCTGTTCAGTTTTATTCCTGTAATATGCTTGAGTATGCCTGGTAAAATGGTCACCATAAGCAGCACCTAAGATGCTGCTTATATTTTTCCTACATCTTTCCAGAGATAAAAACCAATATATACAAATCCCTATGGTTTGCTGGTGTTTATATTCTCTAAGTGTGAAACGCGATTTGACAGCAAAATCCTTCAAACATATTGGATACATCTCACACTTCTTAGAATTCTCCTGCCATTTTTTGGTTATTAAAATCTGTTTCTTATTACTTTAACTGTCTTCTCTTTTTTGTTTATTTGTTTTGTTGTTTTTCTCTACTTAACAATATATAATTTTTTCCAATTACATATAAAGATAGTTTTCAACATTCACTTTTGTAAGACTTTGAGTTCCAAATTTTTTTCTCCTTCTCTTCTTTCCCCCTCTCCAAGATGGCAAGTATTCTGATATAGGCTATATACAAACAATCATACTAAATATAGTTCCACATTAGTCATGTTGTGAAAGATAAATCAGAACAAAAGGGGGAAATAAGAAAGAAAAAAAAGAAAATAGTTTTCTTCAATATGCATTCAGACTCTATATTTCTTTCTCTGGATATGGATAGCATTTTCCATGAGTCTTTTGGAATTGTTTTAGATCATTGTATTACTGAGAAGAACTAAGTCTGTCAAGTTGGTCATCATACGATGTTGCTGTTACTGTGTAAAATGTTCTGCTCACTTCACTCAGCATCAGTTCATGTAAGTCTTTCCAGGTTTTTCTGAAATCCACAAGCCCATCATCAAGCACAATAGTATTCTATTACATTCGTATGCTACAACTTGTTCAGCCATTCTCCAACTGATGGGCATCCCCTCAATTTCAAATTCTTTGCCACCACAAAAAGAGCTGCTATAAATA
>JAQQSZ010020724.1:0-10079 GCA_028646595.1 Phalanger gymnotis
CAGCCATTTTGGAGAGCAATTTGGAACTATGCCCAAAGGACTATAAAAATGTTCATACCCTTTGACCCAGCAATACCATTCCTAGGGTTGTATCCCAAAGAGATCACACAAGTGGGAAAAGGACCCATATGTACAAAAATATTTATAGCAGCTCTTTTTGTGGTAGCTAAGAATTGGAAATCAAAGGGATGCCCATCAATTGGGGAATGGCTGAACAAGCTGTGGTATATGAAGGTAATGGAATACTATTGTGCTATAAGAAGTGGGGATGATATGGACTTCGTAACAACCTGGAAGAACCTACACGACATAATGCTGAGTGAGTGGAGCAGAGCCAGGAGAATATTATACACAACCATAGATACATGGATTCTGTGATGATTTACCCTGACAGACTTTGCCCTTCTCAGCAACACAATATGCAGACACAGCTCCAAGGGAGTCACAATGGAAAGTGCTATGTACATCCAGAGAAGGAACTATGAAGTATGAATGCAGATCGAGGCACTCTTCATGCTCGCCTTTTTCTCCCCCGCCCTTTTTTTTCCTCCCTTTTGTATTTGTTGTTGGGTTGTGTTTTTGGTTTTATTTTTGGTTCTGTTTCTTCTTTCTCATGATTTATTCCATTGGTCATAATTCTTCTCCACATTTGACTAGTGTGTAAATTAATTCAATGCCGAGTTATACGTGGAAGTTATATGGGATTCTATGCTGTCTTGGGGAGGGAGAAAAGGAGGGAGGGAAGAAAATCTGGAAGTCAAACTTATGTAAAATCGAGTGTTGCAAACTAAAAATAAAAATTAAAAAAAAGAATTAATTGAATCATTAATGGACTCTTGTAAACTTGAAACAAAGTCTCTGGTAGAGTATCCCAAGGATGTATTCCTATTTATGTGCTGTTAAAGATTTTGTTCTTAATGACTTTCTTAAATCCAAAGAGAATATTATCAAATTTTTGGATCACATAATGTCTTGAAGAATACACAGTAGATACCTGAATGAAGATGCAAAAAATATTTCAAGAATCTAGAAAGTTGTAGCAAATCAACTATGATGAAATTAAGTAGGTAAAAATGTACATTCTTTAAATGGATTTCAAAAATCAAGTTAGCAAATATGTTACACATATATACAAATACATACATACATAGTTTGCATATGTATATACATGTATATACACATTGAGCAAAGAATAAATACACACCAGTTTCTATTTTCAAAAACAACAATAACAATAAAACTTTAGGTTTTAATAGGCTGGTCTTCATTCTTTCTTCATGTACTGGCTCTAAGTTAATTGAATCTCCCTAATCTTTAAAGACACCTTATTTTACCACCCCCTCAATATGTTTCTTTTCTTTCACAGCCAAACTACTAGGAAAATCTATCTATCTATCTATCTATCTATCTATCTATCTATCTATCTATCTATCTAGATTACTTCCACTTGCTCTCCTCTCACTTGTAAGTTTTTTTGCTATCTGACTTCATGCATTCCACTGCTATCTACAAAGTTATCAGTGATATTTTAAATGCTAAATTCTTAAACTTCATCCTTCTTAACCCCTCTGGAACATTTAACATTATTGACTCTCTCCTCTCTTGGTTCTGACAGCTCCTTTTTAGAATAGAGAACTTTTTGCTGGATCATTATTCCTACCTTATCTTGGTCATTCTTTTCCACATATAACATGGAGAATAAAATACTTTGTAAACTTTAAAGAGCCACTCAAATGTTTGCTATTTGTTTTTATTATTGTTATGTGTGACCTCATCATCTCCAGTAGATTCAATAATCATCTCTACAAAGACAAATTCTACATCTCTATATTCAACTGACCTGCTCTGCTTCCAAGCCAGCTGTCTATTTTCTACCATCCCTCTCCCCTCACTTCCATTTCTTCTGTATGTTTTGTCTTTCTCAATTAGAATGTAGGCTCATTAAGAGTAGAGAAATACCATTTTCTTGTTTTCATATGCCCAATACTTAGTGTAGGGTCTGGCACACAGGGAGCACTTAACAAATGCTCTGTGTTTCCACCTAAAAACAAACAGGCTTTCAATCATATGATAGAAAAATACCCCATACAGAAGGAAATTTGGATTCAGCTTACTATTTTTTTTTACTTCTCATTCTCTTATAGGGGTAATAGGAATAGGGTGATTGGACAGGCAAGATTGATAGCAGATTCTATAGGTTAACTTCCTGATGAGGAAAGGAAGCCAATGGGGCTTCCTACCTGTATCTAGATATTTAACCAAAAACATTCCTGTTACTTCCATTTAATCAGTGCATAGTTTCTGGCCAATTCTAGTCAATCTGTTGTCACTCCTTACTTGTTTCCATGGCTGGTTCCTTCTTCAGCTCTTCTTAGCCCCCTATCCATATTCTTGTAGCTCTGTGGTGAGTAGTGACAACCTAACATGTCTGTTCTTTGGTCATTTGGACAAGAAGGATTCTAGCCTTGCATGGTTATACTGACTTGTTCTTGGAAGTTGTCTCTCTCCCCAAAGCCAATGAGAATGGAATGACCTGGCACTTCATGAGTGAGTTGCGTTATGTAGTCTTCCATCTTCTCACCTCTTCTGACCACATCTCTGAGAGGAAAGACAGGGTACGATGATACCTGTACATGCTATTTCCCCTGGTGGAATCTCCTTGAGACTATTTAATTGTTACCTTTATATCCTCAACACCTAGCCCAGTAACTGGTACATAGTAAGTGCTTAATAAATGCTTATTATTTCCTTGTTCACTTACTTCTGCAAGCCTATTAGCTATAAGACTTTGGACAAGTCACAATGTCTCTGGGCTTTAATCTCCTCCTCTGTAAAATGAGATTAGACTTTATTACCACTAAGGATACTTTCTTCTCTAAATATTTATATGATAAAGCAGTAAAAAAAAACCTAATGTGACCATAGACTGCATTAAGAAAGGGATAGTACCTAGAAAAAGGGAAATAGTAGGTTACTGTAATCTGCCATGATTAAACAACACCTGAAAAATCATAGCCTATTCCAGGCCTAATGTATTACAAATTGGTAAATATCCATTAGGATCTAGCTGGGTTGGTGAAGGTTAATCTATAAATGGTCATGCAATATAAAGATCAGTGGAAAAAACTGAGAAGAAAAGACTTAGACATTAGAAATTCTTCCAAACTTCGAAGAGCTATCCTGGGAAAGAATAATTAGACTTGTTCTATCCAGCTCCAGGGGCTAGGAGTGACAGCAATAACCAACAGTTAAGGAGAAACTTAAAAGTAAAGGAGAAGAACTTGCAATGAAATCAAAAACAAGAAATGCTTCCTAGCAATTAAAGCTGTCTAAAAGGGTAACCAGTTCCCCTTCATGGAAATTCTGCCAACATCTATAATGGGAGCACCTGTACATGACATATGGAATGGAATTCCAAATATAGGTGGCATGAGATGCCCTCCGAGATCCCTTCCAATTCTTAGATTCTGTCATTAGATTCTGTGATATAGTCAGTTAGATAGGCACAAAGGTTATACTAGAACAGGAGTATGCATCCACCTTGATTTTTTTTCCTGCTTAAGGCCTATGCACCTAATAGGTTACTGGCTGGAACTAATTGCCAGGTGTGACTATGCAAATCTTACCTTCAGGCAAATCTCAGCAGTTCTAATCTTTGCAGAAAGAATTGGCTATATGACACCAACTGCACTAATAACAAATACTTTAAGTTTAATCCTGAATTACTAGTTCTTAAGCACCCTGGTGAATCCCGCAGGCTCTACAATTTATTCAAAGCTCTGAGTCTCAGGACAATTCAATGAACATTATTCATATGTGCCAGGTTGTGCCGATGAAACCATTCCTTTGGACCTGAGAATCATTTTGTTGTTGCAGGTTTACATATAGATACTTTTCCCCCATCAAAATAGTTATTTTCTTTGCTTTCCTGGCCACAACAATACCTTGTTGAAAATGTAAAGGGTCTGTCAACAAGTGAATTGTTTGATATTACTGATCCTCCACTCCCCAAACGAATAGAATTGACTTTTTATTATTGCTTTTAACATGAATACTACTCTTTCATGTATAAAGTAATTTAAAATTTACATGGATTTGATTCTCATGACTCTAAGCACCTTTTTTCAAGAAAGATAAAAGAAAGGCATCTGTAAGGATAATTGATTTTGATTTCTGGCAAAATTCTAGAAGGTAATATTGAATGAAGTATTAGTGAACACTGAGAAAATTAAGTATTAATGTTTTTTTTAAACCAGCAAGACCATCAAGAGGTCACGCCTGACAAATCTTATTTCCTTTTTTTTAAAATAATACCAGTAAACTAATAGATCAGGGGAATGCTATGGATATAGTTTAGCTAGAGTTAAGGAAAGAATTTGATAAAGTTTCTCATGTTATTCTTGTGGAAAGATAGAGCTATGTGGGTTAGACCAAAATGTGATAGATTCAAAACTAATTGAATAGCTAGACTCAAAGAAGCATGATAAATGATTAGATTTAAACTTGAAAGGTCTCCAGCAGAGACCCACAAGGATCTTTGTTTATCCTTTCTTGTTTAACAGGCTTATCAGTGACTTCAAAAAAGACATAGAAGAAATGTTTATCAAATTTCAAATAAAATAACGCTTAAAAAGAAGAATGGGAGAAGCTGATACAATGTATGCCGGTTTTTGGATCCAAGACCTGACAATTCATTCACATTGAGCCTAATCTAATAATAATGTAGAGTCTCATGTCTAATAAAAATGTAAAGCTTTATGTATTAAAGGCTGCTAAAATGTAAAGACTTATGTTCAGGTTCAAAAGAGTCAACTACAGAAGTATAACGTCTGGGAAACATTAAATAGCATTTCATCTGAGAAATAATTTGGTGTTTTAGTTCTAAGACTTCAAGTTTGAAATGAGTCAACAATGTGACATTTTAGCCAGGAAAACTAATGAGATCTTAGGTTGCATTCAGAGAGGCACAGGACTCAAGAATAAGGAGGAAATAGTTCTGTTCTGCTCTCCCTTAATCAGACTGTATCTGGTACAGTGTAATCAGTTCTGTCCACCACATTTCATCAAAGACTTTGAACTAAGATCTCTTTGTAGAGACATTAGTAGAGGTAGGGAGACTTTAGGTGAAGGTTCAGTTGGAGTCTATCAAAGCAAATTGTCGAAAGCTGCAAAAGTTGGTGAGCCAGTGAGGTGAAATTAGCAGCTTCCAGTGTTGAATGAAAACAAAATAATTCCAGTTCACAGCTTCTTTGTCCCTTTGTATCCTTTGAAAAAACTCACAAAACATAAAACCAAAAACCCTTTCCGTTCATCTTTACTTCTAGTCCATTAAAACTAAGAAGAGAGGTGAAAAGAAAAGGAGGAAAAATCAACCTTGACTGTTACATTATTGCAGTATGCTATGTGGAGTATTGTTTCTTATACTGTGTTTTAAAAATGGACAGTCACAGTGTTATTACATCTTATGAGTTGGGAGGGTTAGGAAGGTTAAAAATCCACTCAATGGAAAAATGAGGAGAAATATATTTTTGTAATTTTTGAGTATTCTTTAGACTATAACCACTAGATTGCCATTAAACCTGAGTCAAAGGGGGAGGGGAGAGTATAGGCTATTCATCAGAAACTGGCATTCATTGTGGTGGCCACACAATATCCTACCCTTCATTCAGCCTGCGTAGTAATTAGCAGATGACAGCTGTCATCCCTCTAGAAGAACAGAGCAAAGGAATGAGCTGAAGTAATCAAAGTTGTCAATAGTTCACTTTTTAAACTGGCTCTACTACTTTCATCCAGCATCTTGTTGCATAGATTCCCTGATAAGCATTTACCCTTCAGATTTTTTACATACATATAGGCTTCATTATTCATATGATTTTGTCAGAAAAGACTTTGTATTTACAGTAGATGGATGATAGGGCATGCGTGTGTATGTGAGCACATGTATTTATTTATTTTCTGTCTCTGGCCCAGGGACTTTCTGTTTTCCATTGACCTTGAGTCCCTAAGATTAACCTGGAAATCGAGTCAATCATCTAGAAATCAGGTTAGTCAGATTCTAGTTCCTATGATATAACATAAAAGATCTCCTTATCCAACCTGACATCTGTATATTCAATTTTAAAGACAACTCACTATTCATAAGCAGCACCAAACATTAGGTATGTATTGATGAAATAACTTGAGCACTATTTGACATTAAGACCTGATAGACAAAGCATTTGTCTAAAAGGCTTATCACCTTTCCATAAAACCAGGTCAAAGAAGTACTGTACTAAGTTTGCCCCCTGCTTCCATAAGTAGTATATGGTGTTTAACTTGGAAATAGAAATGACAAAGCTTCCTTCCTATATTCAAAGACAGAATAAAGGCCCACTTCCCCTCTTCTTGGATTTTAAATTACTTGTGCCCCAGCTGTTAGCACTTACATTGTTTAAGGATCTGCCATGGGTGTTAAGACAGTTATTCCACAGGCCTGGGGGGATAAATCTTGGAGTGGGAGTGATCTGTGAGCCTATTTTTCTCAGTGAATGATATTTACTGCAATTTGAGACCAAAGATCAGTCAACTACACCCCAATATTTTATCTCTGTTTGGCTTCAGATGCAATTTTATGTATGAGATTTTTTTTTTTATTTTCACAATAACAACACAAAAGGCAACAACTTAGAGAATATTAGATGATGCAGTAGATAAAGCACTGAGTTTGGAATCCAGAAGATTCATCTTCTGGGTAAAAATCTGGCCTTAGACACTCTCTGTGTGACCCTGTGCGAGTCACTTAACCATT
The DNA here is from genome assembly GCA_028646595.1 of Phalanger gymnotis. Classification (NCBI taxonomy): domain Eukaryota; kingdom Metazoa; phylum Chordata; class Mammalia; order Diprotodontia; family Phalangeridae; genus Phalanger; species Phalanger gymnotis. The sequence goes on from JAQQSZ010020724.1 coordinate 6,788, forward strand.
TGTCTCAATTCCTCAAGTGTAAAGTGAGCTGGAGAAGAAAATGGCAAATCACTTTCTTTGCCAAGAAAACCCTAAAATGGGGTGATGAAGAGTCAGGCACAACTAACAACTCAACTAGAGAGCATTTGCTGGTAGCTGGTGAAAAACTAATTATGCATCCATTACCTATGTAAGTATTTATTTACATGTTGAAATTCCCTGAGAGCTGGCTGTTTTTTTTGGGGGGGGGGAGGTGTTTGTCTTTTTGCTTTCTTTTGTATTCCTAGGGCTTATCTCAGTGTCAGGCACATGGAACTTAATGAATGCCTGTTGATTGATCAGTTTATCAATAAGCCACTCCGCAAAATTACAATGTATTCCTCTTCTCTTTATATAAGGAGATCATTTTCCATGACCACGACCCCCTATACTTGCCCTTAATGAAGTCATTTACATAGTTTCTCATTTTTAAGTCATCAGTGATATATTGTAATTGAACTATGTCCATCAAGTGTCTGTTGATCCATAACCCTCTAAATCATTTCTAATAGAGAATCTTGCAAAAATGGTGATTCACAGTCTTTTGATGCCATGCCTTGTAGGCAAAAAGTATTTTCTAAGAATACTGGAGTTAAAGGCACAGGTTTTTTGTTTTATTTTGAGTCAGTGATTAGTTCAGGATTTATGAAAGCATTGTACCTTTTCACAAATGTAATCCAAGTTGATCTTCTCTGAGTATCCAATTATAAGGTCAATTATTACCTGTGGGTAAATTCATTTACCTTGGCAGTATGCTTTCTAGGGATGTACATATTGATAATGAGTTTGACACATGCATTACCAGACCTAGATTAGTATTTGGGAGGCTCTAAAGGAAAGTATGGGAGAGGAGAGGTATTAGACCATCTACCAAACTGAAGCTCTACAGAGACATTGTGCTGACCTCATTGTCGTATGCCCGTGAAACCTGGGAAGTCTACCAGCACCAATGCAGGAAACTGAATCATTTCTATTTGAATTGTCTTAGGGAGATTCTGAAGATCACCTGGCAGGATAAGATACTACACACTGAGGTCCTTTCTTGAACTATGCTGCCAAGCATTTAAACTCTACTGCAGAAAGCACAGCTTTGATGTGCTGGCCATGGTTTTTGAATGCCAAACATACACTTTCCAAAAAGACTATTTTATGAAGAACTCACACAGAGCAAGTGTTCACATGGAGGTGAGAAAAAGCAATACAAGAATTCTCTCAGGTCTCTCTTGAGAACTTTGGAATTGATTGTCTGACATGGGAGACACTGGCACAGGAGTGCCCAGTGTGGTATGCCCTCAACAAAGAAGTTGCTGTGTTTTATGTGCAAAGCAGAACTGAAGTGGCTTAAAGGAAACATGAGATATGCAAATTTACCCCAAATGTTCATATGGACTATTTGTGCCCAACTTGTGGTAGAGTATTCAGAACTTGTATTTGTTTGATCAGCCACAGTCAGACATACTATAACAACTCTAGAATAGTGGTGTCATTTTAGTCGTCTTTGAGAACAAAGGACAACAACCAATAAGGTCGGTTCATTGCCAACAAGAAACACCAGAGATCTCAGTATGTATTGAAGGAATGACTCAGGCCCTATTTACTTGCATGGGAAGGGGGAGGGTAGGACCTATGATTTCATTACTGCTAAATTTCCTAATGCAGAAACTCCTTCCATCAATACAGGTAGGCCTCACCCATCTGTTCCTTATAATCTTCCAGAGATGCCAGTATCACAGAGAAATTAAGTGACCAGTCTATAATCACATAGCTATCATGTTCAGAGATGTCACTTGAATCAGGGGTTTCTTCCTTTTTGTTAACCGATAATCTTTATTCCAAGAAATTTTAATTCCTTTTTTATTAATTTGCAATTATTACAGAACTTAGTAATGGGGGAAACAGCCAAAAAAATGCTGAGTTGGCCTGAGCATGATTGAAAATTATTAACTAATCCTATTGTTTTAACATGTATTTTAAACGAAGTGGAGGGAAAAAATACCTTTTAGAGGGAAAATAAAGAGAAATCTAACAGAAGTGATGAGAATTCCCATTGTCTTCACTAAGTTACTTTCACAGTTAACCAATGTTCTCAAGCCAGGCATGGTCTAAAACCAAACCACAATGGATAATATCCTAAGTCTCAGCATGTGACACAGGGTGGTCCTGAAGTATCTTTGAAAAATTAAAAACAGGCCCCCGGAGAAGATGGCGCTGCGAGCGGCCAGAAGCGTGCGAGCCATGGCCTCGTCCCTGTGTGCAGCGGCCCGGGCTGAGACCCCCGGGTCCCTGGTCTCCCTTGCAGGCACCCCTGTGCGCCTCCGGGCCCACCCTGGCCCATGCTCCTCTCCCTTCCTAGCGGCCGCCGCCTCCCGGGGCCTCTGCACCAGCTCCCTGCGACTCGCCGTTCGAAAGTTCACAGACAAGCATGAATGGGTATCAGCTGAAAATGGTATTGGAACAGTGGGAATCAGCAATTTTGCACAGGAAGCATTGGGAGATATAGTTTACTGTAGTCTTCCAGAAGTTGGAACAAAATTGAACAAACAAGATGAGTTTGGAGCTTTGGAAAGTGTGAAAGCTGCCAGTGAACTCTATTCTCCACTAACAGGAGAAGTAACTGAAATTAATGTAGTTCTTGCAGAAGACGCAGGACTTGTCAATAAATATTGTTATGAAGATGGTTGGCTGATCAAGATGACTCTGAGCAACCCATCAGAACTTGATGAGAGGATATTCAGGGATGGCGACTGGAAAGCAGTAACTGGCGTGAGCTCCCCACCAAGTCCCTCCAAAAACCTATAAAAAAATGTCTCTAAACCAATTCTAGAACTGCAGAACCCACAAAGTGGCAGAGGGAAGCAGGGCTCCAGCCCAGGACAGCCTGGATGGTCTCGGGGTAAGGTCTGTCCTGCACGGAACTCCCACCTCCCAGCTGAGTGGAGCAGAGCTGAGCCAAGCAGAGCCCAGCACGCGCGGCGGGTGCAGACCGCAGACCAACGAGACCAGGAGTGGAGCGGAGAGTGCCCTAGCATGCTGAATCCTGAGCTGTGGCATGTACCAGACCTCACAACCCACAAACAGCAAAGACAACAGAGAAGGTTAGTGGGAAAAGCTGCGGGACGGGCCGGAGTTTGCAGTTTGGCTACCGCCCCTGGGGCAGTGGAGGCGGGGCAGCTTTAGAACTACGGCTGCAGTTGCTTCTGGCCCCAGGCCCATCTGGTGGGAGGAATTAAGTGGCTGATCAGAGCAGGAGTGAAGAGCCTGCTGAAGATTTAAG
>JAQQSZ010020725.1:0-10079 GCA_028646595.1 Phalanger gymnotis
CCCCAAGAACCACCAACCTGGACCTGACTCAGATCTTAAGCAGGCTTTGCACTCCTGCTTTGATCTGCCACTTAATTCCCCTCACTAGGTGGGCCTGGGCTGGAAGCATTTGCAGCTGTAGTTCTGTAGCTGCACCACCCCTGCTGCTGCTGGGGAGATGGCCCAATCATGAACTTTCACTCTGTCTCCCTGCAGCTTTTCCCACTTACCTTCTCTGTTGTTTTTGGTGTTTGTGGGTTGAGAAGTCTGGTAACTGCCACAGCTCACTGATTCAGGGCACTAGGGCCTGTTCTGCCTGGCTCCTGGTCTAGTTGGTCCTGCCGCCACCCATGCTGGGCTCTGCTCCCTGCGGCTCCCAGCTCCCTGCGCAATAGACCTCACCCAGCGACAATTCAGGCTGTGCTGGGCTGGAGCCCTGCTTCCCTCTGCTATTTTGTGAGTTCTGCATTTCTAGAATTTGTTCAGAGCCATTTTTATAGGTTTTTGGAGGGACCTGGTGGGGAGCTCATGCAAGTCCCTGCTTTCTAGCCGCCATCTTGGCTCTGCCCCCTACCTAGCTACTTATATCCTCAACTTCTCCTACATCTGGCCCCTCCTCACCACTCACAGGATCATGACCCTAGTTCAAGCCTTCATCACCTCTGTCTGAACTATCATAATAATATCCAAATCGACCTCTTTCAAATCTCTCTCATCTCCTACCCATCCTTCACTCAGTTGCCAAACTCATATTCCTAAAGCACAGGTCTGACCATTTTACCAGCTGCTAAAACAGCTTCAGTGACTTCTTGTTGCTTACAAAATTAAATATCTTGTACCCTCTTTAGGGGTATTTAATCCATGAACAATCTGATTCTAGCCTACCTTTCCAAGAATATTATGTATCATTCTCCTCTACACAATCTAATATCCAAACCACTAACCTTTTGCTGTTCCTTTCACATAAAATTCATATGTTCTTGTGCTTCCTGTCCCCTGTGTTAGAAATCCCCTCCTCACCTCTGCCTCTTAGAATCCAAAGTTCAGCTCAAAAGCTGCTTCCTATGTGAAGCTTTCCTGATCCACTCAGTTATTGGTGCTCCACTCGATAAATTTATATTTGGTTTGTACATATTTTATATTCTTTTATATTCACATATGTTTTTCCCCTATAGAGTGTAAGATTCTTAAGGGAAGGGATTATTTCATTTTTGTCTCTTGTGCCCTGGCACTTAATCAATGCTTGTTTGAATGAATGAATAAAATAAAATGATAAGACTTGGTCCCTGATCTCCCACCCCTCACTCCCATTCAGGACTGACTTCATAATTTTGCTTAAGGTTAACCTGAAGTCATAACTGGGGAAGGGATTGTACATCATTAGTGGCATCTGAATGCACCTAAACGTGTGCTCACTGTGATATCCCCACACGGCTAAAAATGAGAAGACTTTGATCCACAGAACGTTACCACATAGCATGCTGTCTGGCACTTCTATATTAAGGCATTGATCATAAGTAAGATTAAAATATGCATTTGGATGCATAGGCTATAGAGCTAATTTAACAATGTGTTTATCTAGAATATTCACACATAGATGGTGAATATAGCGAGCTGGTTCCAGAGTTGAACAGAAAGAGGAGAGATGGCTTTCTTTGAGGAAACCCAAGTCTCCCATGAAAGCAAAGGTCCATCTTTTTAATACTAGCATTCAACAGTTGTTGGCAAATGGCAGAGCAACATGGAATACAACAATGTCTGAAGAATGCCATTACCCAGAGAAAAATGGAAAATTACATGGCCAGTGTGAGGAGACTGTAGCGTATGACTAATGAGGAAATTTAAACAATAGGAATAAAGATGTCATCAAAGAATAGAAAATGAATCAGTTACAGCATTAGGGTGAGGGATGTTAGCTCTTCAGTGTTTAGAGTGACAAGCCATGGAAGAGAATATCATCACCCCTATTAAACTGGGGCACAAGCATTACATAAATAAAGGGGTGATGCAGGGTTCCTAGCCATTCTAATAATCTGACTATACAATGTGTTCAAATTTATTGAGTAATTTCAAAAGGGAAAAAAAGTATATTCTCATCTACTATCAAATTTTATTTTCACCATTGATCTCATTAAACAAACCAATAGGAAAACAGTTTTGTTTGAGAAGTGGAAGATGATATTTTAAGACAAAGAAGAAAGAAGTAGCTCACAACCAATGGCCGCAATTTTCTCAGTAAAGTATGAGGCAAGAGTGGTAGGAGGCGAGTTGAGGGTGAGTTGAGGATAGAATATAAGGTTTGGAACAGCCTGTGTTCCCTCTTGTTTTCCGTTTCTCTTTCATCCTATGATATATATTTTTTTTATCTCATATTCTTTCCAGCTTCTGGCACTCACAGAAATCTTGGCTCCCTCCATATCCAACCCCTTGTTGCTTTAGTCATTTTTCAGTTGTATCCAACTATTTGGGGTCTTCTTGGCAAAGATACCAGAGAGGTTTGCCATTTCCTTCTCCAGCTAATTTTACAGATGAGGAAACTGAGACCAACAGGGTGAAGTGACTTGCCCAGGGTTGCACAGCTAGTAAGCGTCTGAGGCCAGATTTGAACTTAGGAAGTTGAGTCTTCCCGACTCCAGGCCTGGCATTCTATCCATTGTGCCACCTACTTTCCCCCAACCCCTCCAACACACTACATTCCTGACTACCATATCCAATACTTCTCTCCTTCTTCTCTCATCTCTGACATACTGAGCCGGGAGGAGAAGTGGAAATGCTCCTTTCTCAACACTACCATTTCCAATTATCCTTTACTATTATCACTCAGAAACATCTCCTTTGATGTTCACATAATATGCCATTTTACTACCTGGCCCAGGCTTTGTCTCAGCCATTTTGGTCTGTCCTTTTCAGAGTTCAGTACTTGGCTCCTAGTTTTCCTCTCTAATACAACCCCTTCTCATACATATCTCTATCTCTATCTCTATATATAGACATACATACATATATATATATGTACACACACACATAGATAGATAGACATGTATGTGCATGCATATGTTTATGTGTGTATATATATATATATATGAATTTTAATTTGCATGTTGATGTCCTCTAGAACACACCTAGCTCCCTATTTCATCCACCTCCTTAGATCCCATCACCCACATCTTCTCTCCACCTCAGTTACACACAGGAGTAGTCATAGTCCAGATTTCAGTATCACTTGAGAAATGAAGGAGAGTTACCTATAGGCCGACATGACTGACTGAAGTATGAGTCAGTACAGTAGACAGAGTGCTGTGCCTACAGTCATGAAGACCTAAGTTTAAATCCATCACTAGTTGTATTAGTCTACCTGACTCAGTTTCTTAACTATAAAATGGTCGCAATAATAGCACCTACCTCCCAGGGTTGTTGTGGGGACCAAATAAGATAACATTCGCAAAGTGCTTAGCACAGTGTCCATCACATAGTAGGTGCTTATTAAATGCTTGTTTCCTTCTAAGAACCTAGCAGGGGTGGGGAACCTGTGACCTGGAGACCTCATGTGGCCCTCTAGGTCCTCAAGTGCAACCCTTTGACTGAATCCGAACCTCATAGAACAAATCTCCTTGACAAAAGGATTTGTTCTGTAAAACTTGAACAAAGTCAAAAGGTCACACTCAAGGACCTAGAAGGCCACATATGACCTCGAGGCCACAGGTTCTCCACCTCTGACCTAGACTTCTTCCTCTATTGTTTTATTTAATCATTTTGGGGATTATACAGTGTGTGGGATTCATTTGAGAACAGTCTCGTATGATGTAATAAAATAAAATTTATCAACAACAACCAAAAAACCATCTAAAAAGATATCTTGGACAGATAATGTTGATGGACAATAAATTAGGCCCAGAATTGAATAGGATAAAAAGAGCAGATTAATCGCATTTAAGATCATAGGGTTAGAGATTTTAGAGCTGGAAGGGACCTTCAAGGCCATAGAATCTGTTTAAGAACTTGTATGGCACTTTTAATGATTCTAAACTTCTTCCTTACAAACAAAATAACATCTTTTTAACACTGACATTTTCTGTGCCATACTATCTGGCTGAAAACCAAGAAACACTGCCTTCTCTAAAAAAATCAAAATTTCCAATGACCCAAAGGGCAATGGGAAGATGTGTGGTGGGTGTAAGTGAGCTGTAGCATATTATCAGTGATGACTTTCATGCAAAAAGTGGAATAAAAGACGTCAGGGAACAAATGTAACAGTGGGTGAGTATGTGGGTCATTTACGTAGAGAGAATTATCTTCCACTTTCACTGCATAACTGAGCTACCTGATTTTTTGGTCCAAAAAAAGTGTTAAGTGATCTGTAGCAAGACTGACTGTGCATAGACCAGGTACATAAGAACATGGACAGGAATCATATGGGGTGGGAATGTGTGGATGAGTTGTAATATTTATCAATGGAAAATAACACATTTATATAGCACTTCATTGGCAGATAATATGCAAATCTGCATACTTAGCCTTCACCTATCTCCTGAGCTCCACTCCCATATCATCAATTGCTTATTGAACACAGCCATCTGGAGGTCTCATAGGCATCTCAAGTGAAAGATGCCCCAAACAGAAACGATTATATTTCCTCTTAAACACCCTCGTCCTCCTTCCCTATTTATTTTCTAGAGTACCATGAACCTCCTAGTCACCCGAGTTCACATTGTTGCTCATCTGCAGTTCCTCTCTGAACCTCCCTTTCAGCATCTGATCGGTCACCACATTTTGCTGATTCTTCTTCTATAACATCTCTCATATCTGTACCTTTCCTTGCACTCACACATCCACCACCAGCACCACCCTCTGGTCCTCAGCCCAGGCCCTTACAAACTGTCACCTGGGCTATTGTAATAGTATCCTTATTGATCAAAGGAGATGTATATGTATGCCTGTATGTATGTATACGTATATGTAAAATGTGAATACATTTATTTCAAGTGTTTTACATTTTTTACTGCTTACATGAATAAGTATTCATAGCTATAGTACAATGGATGTTATATAACAATTAATAGAGAATGACTAAATTAAACTATTTTCACCTTGTAGTTTATTTGTCAAGAGATTGATTGGGGGAGGAAGCTAAGTAGCACAGTGGATAGAGTCAGGCCCTGGAGTCAGGAAGAAATGAGTTCAAATCCAACCCCAGACACTTACTAGTGTGACCCAGGGCAAGTCACTTAACCCCAATTGCCTCAAAAAAAAAGAGATCGACGGGGAGAAAGGAACATTCTCTCAGTTCAAAGGGGACAGCATAAGAGGAACATAAGGTTAGTTAGGGTACACTCTTCTAGAGGCAGAAAGAATTAAATCTTTCCTTCAGGGTTCCAGGGGAACCTTAGTGCATATGGAATTTCTCTTCTCTACCATCACTAACTGGAGGCCCAACTGGTTATTTCCCCCTTCCCTCACCTCCTACTGTTAGGTGCCAATAACTAGCACCTCAGTTCCATTTATTTTCTTTATATCGATTAGCTCTTACAAAGGGGTATTCATTTCAAAGATAGAAGCAAGACAAAAAGTTCAGACATTTCTCCCCAATATCTGGGGGCACACTTTCTCCAAAACACTTCACTCTCTGGGGAGATTGGACTCAGACTTAGCTACATTGTAGGACACAACAGTGGTCCCACTAAGTTCACATCCCAAGGTGGCATTGCTGTCAGATGAGTGCTTCATTTGGTTACTGCTGGGCTGGCCTGGGTCCCGAAGATCACTCTTTGCTTCCTGGGAATTGATGCTTCTGCCATGGCTACAAAACTGGGAGTCTGAATTGCTAGGATATTGGGGCACCCTCTTGGAGGAAAACACCTGCTGAGGTGGCATAAAGAGTACCTGCAGCTGGTCAGGAAATAATGAGACAGATGCCCCGGAATCCTCCTTAAATAGAGTTTCTGAGAGGAGCTCTCTGATGTCTATCCTCTACCCTATCTATTCAGAGGAATGGAGGGACCCCAGGTGAAGGGGCAAATCGGGTAGCTAGGAGACTGAGACAAAGAGGTCTAGCCAAGTCAGGTCTTTCTAAAGACAACTTAGTAGCCATGTGACATGGGCAAGTCATAACTTCTGCTTGCCTCAGTTTCCTCAATTGTAAAAATTGGGATAATAATAACCTGTAGAATTGTGAGGAACAAATGGCATAATATTTATAAAGTGCTTAACAGTGCCTGGCATATAATAAGTATTTAATAAAGGTTTCTTTCCTTCCTTTCTTTCTTTTCATCCTTCCTTCCTTTTTTCCTTTCTTCCTTCCTTCATTCCTGGATCTGTGTTACCCCTTTGTGGCATTTGTTCTCTAAGACTGAGCCCACTTTCCCCTGGATTCTGTATACTTTTATGAGAGAATGTGTCACAGGCAGCACTGGACTATTGCAATATCCTGTTAGTTGATCTCCCTGACTCTTTTCTCTCCATTCCAATCCATCTTCCATTCAGCTGGCAAATGGATCTTCCTAAATCACTGATCTGACCATATCATAATCCTACTCAGCAAAAGCCAGTGGCTCCCCATTACTAGCCGAATCAACTATAACATTATTGTTTGACTTTAAAAGCCCATCATAACTTGACTCATTCCTATTTTTCCACCTTCCTTGACTTCCTTAATGTTACTCACATGTATCTCCTGACTTCATGTATTTTCAACTGGCTCTTCCCATGCCCAGAACACTTTTCTTCCTTATCTTCACAACCTTCTTTCAAGTCTCAGCTAAAGCCCCGCTTTCTGCAAAAAAGGCTTTCCATTTCTTTCTTAGTTTTAATGCCTTCCCTCTAAGACTACCACCAATTTGTCCTGTGTATCCCTTGTTGACACACAGTTGTTTTCAGGTGGTCTCCATTACATTGGAAGCTTTTTGAGAAGAGATACCGTTTTTTTGCCTTCTTTGTATTCTCAGAATTTAGCACAGGGACTGGTACACAGTAGGCACTTATTGAATACTTATTGACTACCTGCTCCATGGTGTATTCTGCGGTTTGCCATTGCTCTCTTGTATTGTTCTCTAGTATTACAAGACCACTTGATGCCATCTTCCCCAGAACACTGGGGGAAAAAGCTCTGAAGGTGTTCTCTGAGATAATGCAGCTGGACTCAGGAGCAGATAGACCTGGCTTTGAATCCTTCTTCAAAGCCTTTAATCACTCAGCCTCAGTTTCCACATCTGTTAAAATGGAGATAATAATAGCTGTAGCACCTGCCTCACTGGGTTGATGCTATTATGAGGCTCAAATCAGAATGTGTGTGTGTGTGTGTGTGTGTGTGTGTGTGTGTGTATGCCAAAAGTCTTAGCACAGTTTAAAGCTTTAATAGCATGAAATGATACATACATATCAGGTATTATCTTTCCAACCAGCAAGAGAATCCTCACATACCAGACAAGGAGGACAAAAGCACTAAGAATTTTCTTTGTAATATTCCAGGCCATTGATTTAACAAGTTAACAAGTGTGAATGACTCAAAGCAAAATTATCCCTACCACTGGAAAGAGGATTCAGAGTTGGATTCATAGAGTTTAGTTCCTGCTTTAAATAATTGAATCAGTTAATTGACAGATAGTTACTAAGTGACTGCTTTAAAGGCTGACTTTATGTAAGGCACTCTAGAGGAAAACGTTTTTTTAAAAATTTTAAAACATCCATTTTTAACTCGCACAGTATGTCTCACTATACTGAATTTGTCAATTTCAACCTATCTGCCCCAGTTTTGAGGGACTTTTTTGCTCAATAATCTATGAAATTGCATATTTTCCATGAGATAGAAGTTGTTGTCACTTTTGGTTTTTGAATAGGAAAATATTGGATTACACTGGGCTGAAAATTCTTTTTAGTTCAGAAGACAAGGAAAGTGACCTTCTCTTGATTAGTGTGCAACTTAATTGATAGAGACTGGACTGGAATTTTAAAATTTCCATGTACCTCCCCCCTTTCTTCTTTGCCAGATGAATGTTACTTCATGATGCAGGAAATAGCTGGGCCTGTTACATTATATTTATTTCACTGCTATTCTTGTGGACCTTGGGCAATGTAAATAGTTCTTAGAATATATTTGGAAGAGGCTCATCCATAACTCTTCCCTCCAGTGATCCTCAAATAATCTGACAAGGTCTCCCCCCACCCATGTCCTTGCTCTCAGCTATAACTGACTCTTTATCAGCAATTCCCCAGTCCTACCTTCTTTTTCCTTTATTATTCTTAATCTCATTACCAACCAGAAACTGAAAAGCAGAAAATTGTTATATTTTAATAGTAAAATTGAAGGGGGATATGAAATGCTATTGTTCTTCCTATTTTAAAAATATAAGAATTTTCAACCTTAATTGCCTTTTTTTGGTCTTTATTTAGAAGAGCTATGATTTCTTTTCAGTGATAAGATTTTTTTTTTGTCAGTGTAGAGGGAGGTGACTGTGACTTCCTCTGGTGGTTGCTTTTTTTCTACTGTGATCTCATTTCTCAATGACACATAGGATTTGTGTTCAAAATTGTTAGTCCCACGCACACATTCTATTTCTATTACTGTCACATTAAAATCTGTGTGTGTGTATATGTGTGTGTGAGAGAGAGAGACAGATAGAGACAGAGACAGAGAGACAGAGACAGAGACAGAGAGACAGAGACAGAGAGACAGAGATGGAGGCAGAAACAGAAAGATGGGGAGGGAGAGGGAGAATTCTGAGCCTTATTTCTCATATTATATACCTTTAGAGAGCAAAATAAAAAGTAACCCCAGACACAACGTTGAGTTTAGGTGATACTTTGAAGTAGATGAAGACATGGGATTCCCTTATATCCTCATTTCTTTTTCTCAATAATTCCAGAGGACAAGGCAATCTCTCTCTTTAAACTTCCCTAAATCCTTTTCGGAATAAGAAAGCAGTCTTAAAAGCTTATTCACTCTAAGTTGTCTATGATGCCCGTAGGGGATCTTTGCTTCTTAAAAGAAGGCAAAGGGGAAAAGTAACAATATTTATGCAAATGAATTAATTTCTCACAGTGAAATTCCAATTATTGAGCAATTTCTTAATATCTATGTGAGTCAGTAAGAGGATAGAGGAGAAAATGGATGCAGTGTGCATAAACCATTATTTACAAGAGTTTGACAGTAAAGCAAAGAGAGATTATATTTTTAAAATAGTTTGAGGGAATGACAGCATCAAGTGAAGGGCTTGGTTGATAGAGAGTTGGCCTAAGAATCAAGAAGATTTGTGTTCAAGGTCTTTCTCAGACACATAATGGAAATATGACACAGGACAAGTGACAACCCCTCAGTGCTCTAAGCAATTCTTTATGACTATAAGTTGCAGAGGATGCTCTGGCATTTAAAAAGTATATAAATTCAATCTTTTCCTTTTTCAAAACTGTTCTGCTTGTCTCTCCTTCTTACATCTGCATTCCTCTGTGCCCTACTAAAAATATTTCCTTAAAAGACTTACATGAACTGATGCTGAGTGAAGTGAGCAGAACCAGGATAACACTGTACACAGTAACAGCAACATTATGCAGTTATCACTATGACTTAGCTCTTCTCAGCAATACAATGTTTCAAGACAATTCCAAAGGACTCATGATGAAAAATGCTATCCACCTCCAGAGAAAGAACTGATGGAGTCTGAATGCAGATGGAAGCAGACTATTTTTTACTATTTTTCCTGTTTTTTTTTTTTTTTGGTTTGTGTCTTCTTTTACAACATGACTAACATGGAAATTTGTTTTGCATGATTTCACACATATAACCTATATCAAATTGCTCACCATCTCAGGGAAAAGGAAGAGAAGGGGAAGGGGAGAATTTAGAACTCAAAATTTTAGGAAATGAATGTCAAAAAAATTATTTTTTTACATATAATTGGGAAAAATATCATTTTAAATATATTTCCTTCATTCTTCTCTTTTTACTTAACCATTTACTTAACCCCTTAACTCTTTTTACTTAAACCTTTATTTTGGCAGGGGGGAGCATGTCTATCACCCTTTCTGTTTCTCCCCATTAAAAAAAAAACAAGAATAAAGAAATTCCTTGTTACAAATAGACACAGTCAATGAAAAAAAATCATGAATTT
>JAQQSZ010020726.1:0-10079 GCA_028646595.1 Phalanger gymnotis
GCAGCTCACTGATTCAGGGCGCTAGGGCACGCTCCACCCGGCTCCTGGTCTGGTTGGTCCGCGCCGCTCATGCTGGCCTCTGATCCGCTCAGCTCTGCTCCCCTCTGCTCCCAGCTCCATGCGGGATAGACCTTACCCAGAGACCATCTAGGCTGCCCTGGGCTAGAGCCCTGCTTCTCTATGCTATTTTGTGGGTTCTGCAGTTTTAGAATTGGTTTAGAGCCATTTTTATAGGTTTTTGGAGGGACTTTAGTGGGGAGCTCACGCTAGTCCCTGCTTTCCAGCCACCATCTCGGCTCCGCCCCTCCCCACCCAAGGTCAGGTTTCTAATAGCTACTCCCACAATGAGTTAGGAGCTAATTCTCTCTGTCAGTTCTGTCCTAAATCAAGGATGGATCTGTTTTCCCTGTCCATTTGAGTATTCTGCCCAGTTATCTGTTACTGTGATGTTATGTGAAATGGCCCATATGGTAACATCTGCTAGGAAAGGAACATTCTGAACATTCAGATAAATCCATAGTTGACATATATGGGAAAATAAGTATGAGTAATATTCAGTAACAGAGACTGACTGCGAATTACTAAAACTAAATAGTCTTGGGTTAAACAGTATGCTATATATATATATATATATATATATATATATATATATATATATACTTTTTTTTTTCTCTATGAAGAGGAAGAAAATTGGTATCTACAGGAAACCTATTGGCCTGGTGTATTGGGAATCAAGATGGGCTCTTAGCACTTATTCAACCAAGTGCCCTTGAAGAGTTTGGCCTTCGTTTCCTTGATTAAATTAGGAGTCCTTGATGACCTCCTTGTCTCAAGGGAAAGCCTAGTTTACATGGGTTTGAGTGACATGTTTGTGACATCAGAGGCTTTTGGACCACGTGGTTTTAAGTTCCATGTTTGTGACAACTTTAGGTCACATGGGTGAGTCTCATGTGTGACTCACCTTTGGCCCTGAACAGGATATATAAAATTAGAGGTTGGCTTTCTCTTTAGGAGCTCTGAGCCACAGCAGGAGTGGTAAGTAACTCTAGGCCAGTCGTTATTAACTCCCTGGCTTTGATGTCGATGCTTCTCTGGTAATTGTACATTGTGATTTTGTCAGACAGAAATCTGTCTATTGATTTGTGTTTATTTGTTCTGTTTGCATTTGCTCTGAAGCTCAGGGTGCTGGCTTTTCCCCCTGAGCTGAGTGAATGATATTTGTATGTTGGATTAAAGTAAGACCCCTTAAGTTGCTTTCGTTAGCAAGGCAGATCAACAGAACCTGGGCTTGTAGCGTTCTTGCTGCTGGTCTTGTGTTGGTTTTTCACCCTCACAGCAGCTGCTAGCCGGATTGTTGCAACACCTGGGCAGTAATAAATCTTTTTCTCTTCTCTGTTCTGTAATTCATGGCTGGGTATGGGGCCAGAGAAAAAGAACTGTGATTCTTAATAATGGTATTTTCTCTTCTGATGAGATTTAGTCCCTTTTAAGTTGACAAGGGTGCTTTCTCCCGTACAGTAGCAAGTGTGTTGACAATATACCATGGACAACCTTTTCCAAGCCTTGGTTTGAAATTATTTTACCTTACATTACTCCCCAAATGCAGTATTTAGTAATACACATTCACACACATATACACATATATTTTTAAATAGTGTTAATTTTTTAACCTTATTATTAAAAAAAATTGTCATCAAGGAAGCATAGCAGAAGTGAAGGGAATTTAAATTAACAAATATACCATGAGTTCAGGTAAAGAAGTAGAAGAGATGGTCTGTCAGGAAAACATAGTAGAAATTTGCTTTTGTTACAGTTTTGAAAGTAAGATGAAGAAAATATATGAAAAAATATATGTTTGGTGTCTACCTACACCCGCAGTTTAAGATTATTCTGAGCTAGATTGGGTTACTCTGACACCTATCTTGGAGCTGACACATATCCACATCAGAACTCTGAATTTTGATAGGAAGCACAAATGTATGGCTTGAAGTTGTCAACCATAAAGCAAAACCATGACCTTTCAGATCTTAGTGCCATTATTTTAACACCAGCAATTGATTTGATGAGCACTTCCTTTGGATTAATAACCAGCTTAAGCCTCTTATGGAGGCTGCTGATTAAGCCCCAGGAAGTATCTTATATTCATTATTATGATCAGATAGAAAGATACTTTTTAAATGAACTAATAACAAAAATACCATGGCAAAAGTCCAAGAGCTTCTGTGGTGTGTGTGTGTGTGTGTGTGTGTGTGTGTGTGTGTGTGTGTGTGTGTGTGTGTGTGCTATGTATTTGCTGTTCTATCACATTGCACATTAACCTATGCCAGGAAGATACACAGTATGAATTAATTCAGTTTAATTCTGTGGACTCTCATGAATGACAACTGATGAATTGTCACTATATTAACCAATACGATTGTAAAATTTGCTTCCCAGGATTGTTTCCTTTTTTCTTTAAAAGAAAACATCATTAGGCTATTGGGATGAATTCTTTGATTTTATTACCTTATGTGGTATCAGGTAATAAAGTCCAACATTTTCTCCCAGAGAAAGGATCTTTAGAGGGTGTCTTGTCCAAATTTTTTATTTTACTAATGAAGAGACTGAAGTGTAGAAAGGTTTAAATGACTTGTCTGAAGCCACACAGGCAGCAAGAAATAAAGTCATAGTTTGAACTCAATCCATCAACAAGCACTTATTAAGTACCCATTATGTGGGAGCTTAGGGCAGCTAAGTGGATAGTGCACTGCATTTGGAATCAGGAAGAATCATCTTCGTGAGTTAAAATCTGGCCTCAGACACTTACAAGCTGCCTGACCCTGATGAGGTATGAGGTAGAATCTCAGAATTGTTTTAATTTACATTTCTCTGTTTATTAGGGATTTGGAACATTTTTGAGGGTGTCATATAGCTTTAGGTAGCTATATTGTTTTCTTCCCATAAGAACTGTGTTTATATCTTTAGACCATTTATCAATTGAGGAATGGCTCTCATTCTTATAAATTTGAATCATTTCCTTATGTATTTTGTAAATAATATCTTTATCAGAGAAACTTGCCACAGAGATTCCCCCTCCCAACTAATTGTTTCTATCTTAGCTTTATTAGATTTGTTTATGCAAAAACAATTGAATTTTATTTAATCGAAATTATCTATTTTATCTTCTGTGATCCTCTCTATCCTTTGTTTGGACATCAACTTTTTCTTCTATCCACATAAAATGTAATTTTTTGATGTTTCTCTAATTTGTTTATGATGTGGCCTTTTATGTCTAAGTCATATATCCATTTGGAACTCATCTTGGTATAAACGTGAGGTGTTGGTCTAAATCTAATTTCTCCTATGATGTCCGATTTCCCAGGAATTTTTAAAAAATCAAATAATGAGTTTTTAATCTCAGAGGCTGAGGTCTTTTTATTTATCAAGTACTAGGATACTAGATAACTTTTTCTTCTATATGTTGTACACTTAATGCGTTCCATTGATCAATAAATGTTCTTCACCTCTTTTGTGTCGTAGGCCTCCTTGGCAGTCTGAAGCCTATGGGCTCCTTCTCAGAATAATGTTTTTAAGTGCATATTACAAAATACATGTGGGCAGCTAGGTGGCACAGTGGATAGAGCACTGGGCCTAGAGTTCAAATCTGGCCTCAGACACTAGCTGTGTGATCTTGGGCAGTCACTTAACCCTGTTTGCCTCAGTTTCTTCATCTGTAAAATGAGCTGGAGAAGGAAATGGCAAACCACTCCAGTGTCCTTGCCAAGAAAACCCCAAATGGGGTCACAAAGAGTCAGACACAACTGAAGTAAAATGATGTGTGAATATTTTACCTGATGCCAGATACACAAAGGCAAAAGTGGAGCAATCTCTCATATCAAAGAGGTTATAGTTTATCAAGGAAGACATATATAAATATATGTATGTATGTATGAATGTATGTATATGTATGTGTATAGATGTACATATGTACAAACACACACATATATAAATTCCCACGCTAGAAGTTGGGGGAATATGAAACCCTGATTCCAAATCCAATGTGGGTTTCCGCTATACTACACTCCAACAATACAGAATCAGAAAAGTGAAAGGGGCCTTACAGATAATCAAATTCAATATATTTACTTTACAAATGAAGTCTGGTGCCTTTAGAGAAGAGACTGACCCAAGATCATATAGTTCATTAGTGGTAGAGCCAATACTATCACCTGAGTTTTTTTCTACTACACCACTCTCGGCTTCCCAGAATATGGCATCCTATAAATCTTATGTTTCTGATTATTTGAGCCTAAAACACCATAAATGAAATCCAGGAAAATTCTAGTTTCTTGGTTCAATTTTATGGAATGCTAAAAGTTAAATCTTAATAATTTGTTCTGTAAAAATGGGTAAAAAGCATCTAGGTACTTTCCTGGAAAACTACACTGAAGTTTTCTTTATGTTTCTTACAGTTTCTGAAAGATTGATTATTATTCTGAAAGATCGATGTAACCCATCTTCAAGGAGCTTAGGTCCTAGTGAGAAAGAAAACCCATGAAGGGGAGCTAGGAAGGGGTGAGAGAGGAGAAGCAGCCTAGAGAGTCAGCCAAGTATGAGTGAGATGAAACATTGGCTTCCTTCCTGAAATAGTAGTCCCAGAGGAAATCACCACTCAGGAGACAAGGCCTTAGAGCTGAGTTTTCTCCAGGGTGAGAAGGTGATTGTAGAAGACTATGGGAAAGAAGGCAGGAAAGTGAAACTGAGCCTCAGATTAAAGGACTACACAACCATTAATTGGCAGAGCCAGCATCTGAACACAGGTCTTTTGACCCTATATATGACTACAAATCTGAAAATTAATTGAAGAAGAAATTATTTTAAACATTACTCATCAAATATTCATGTATGTTAAAGAAGTTCAGAAGAAGAAATTATTTAAAACATGTATTCATTAAGAAACGTGGATATCATACTTAAGTTGCCATGAATTCCCAATTCCAAATGTTTCTTGTTGTTCAGTCAATTCAATTGTGTCTGACTCTTTGTGACTCCATTTGGGCAAAAATACTGGAGTGGCTTGCTATTTCCTTCTCCAGCTCATTTTACACATGAGGAAACTGAGCAAACAGAGTTAAGCAACTTGCCCAGGGTCACATAGCTTCTGAGGCCAAATGTGAACTCAGATCTTCCTGACTCCAAGCCTGGCTCTCTACTATTATGGCTAGCTGCCCATAATTCCATATTAATAATTATTCCATATTAATAACAATTCCATATTCCAAACTAATGAGGTTTTACTGTAACACCACAACTTGTGTTCTATTTCACTGTAACTAAAAAAGTATCATTGTGCAATAAGGTCACAATTCTCAGATTCAGTTACAAACTTTTGCTGTTATTTGCCCTGTCCCAAACGTATTCTTCTTACCATTGGCGTTATAGCTGTCTCAGAGTTTAAATCCTCCAATCAATCTCATACTAATGTCACATTTCACACAGTATCAGTTACACAGTTCTGCCAAGGACAGTGCCTCTTTCCGTGATGGCTGCATGTTCATTCATTTATTCATTCATTCATTTATCAATTCACTTCTCTAGAGTAATTTTATGCAGTTGGTCTGGGTTGAATTCTCTCCTGAAATGTAAATAATGTGAGACAAATACTCTTTTAGGCCATTTTTTTTTCTTTTTCTAGAGGTGAAAAATAATGTGCTTTTGTTTGTAAGTAGAGAAATCCATTATTGCTATTTCTGATACCGTGATACTCTGTAGCATTCATAGAAGGACAACCATTCATCTCTGCAGCAGGACATTCAAAACAAATGCATGAAGATAATGGCGCTTGTCCCCTTGGTTATACTGGACTTGTCTGAAGGAAGTCATTACTTGCTATTTTTGTTGGGACTTTTTTTTTAAGCTGCAGAAGAACCTTGTGTTTATGAATTAGTGTATAATGTAGAATTTGCTACTGGCAAATATGAAAAAGTAGCATCTGGAAAAAAAGATGCAAAAGATCAGAGTGAACCTCATTTTGCAAAATCACGTTTAACATGAGTAGAGGAGCAATGCTTCTGTAACCCAGCACGGGACTGCTCTCCAAAACAATGGAGACATGTTGATTTCTAAAATAAAAGAGCTAATGGTCTCATCATCAATCAAACTCATCCTCTCATTTAATTTGCTTTTTTTTAAACCTAGGTATTATGGTATAATCTTCTGTATAGTATATATATTTGGACAGTACAGTTCTTTAACACCTCTGGTCAGAGAGTTATTATTACCTGTCTGGATGAGTCTAAACTGCAAAGATATTTTGCTAGGCTTTTTTGGGGGGAGGGGCGGGGTCATTCAGACAAAGTCTTTAACAGATCTTCCTTTTTTCTTTTTTGCAAGTTCTTTGTATTAGTCCTTTTTTTTTTTTTGCCTCTGAATCACCAAAAAAGAAACCCTTGAGTGATTAATAGGGATCTAACCAAAGATTTCAATGCGATAGCAGCACTCCCTCCTCCTGCCTTCAAGGTTCAGCAGAATCATAAGTATGCAAGAATTTAGTCCTCATTTATGTCCTCTGAGAATCTGTGATTCTATTTTGCATCTCTCTCTCTCTCTCTCTCTCTCTCTCTCTCAATTGGTTTGGGATATGGAAATTCCCTTTCCTATACAAATCCTGTAACTCCTCTGTACATTAAAATCTCAGTTGCCTGGTCTGCTAAATTGGGCCCACTCATTGGAGCACTTTGAATGAGGCCTATTTCTGTGAATTCTATGAGTATTCAAAAAAAGGAGATTTGGTCAGGTTCTTCCGCCCATTTCAGTTCCTGAATTTGGTGGCAAAGGAATCTCCAAATAAGTGATTATGAGGTAAATCAATATTTACACTTGAAGAGAAGGAGGAAACCCACATATAAGACTTACAAGTCCAAGAGAGATTTATTAAAGGTATTCTATACCATTGAGCTACTGCTCAAGAGTGCTAGAAGATGGTTTGCCAACTTTCCCCTTTTTAAACAGGAAAACTCCCACCTCTGACATATATTAGGGACAACTTTTGGAGGGCACTAGGGTGGTGACTGGTTGGGAAGCAAAATAATATTCATTACTTCCATTCTTAGAGCTATGCTTTGTGATTTTTGAGCATTATAATTGGTCAAGGAGACAAAGAAAGGAGAAAGAAAATGGGGTAAAGACTAACTCATCCTGATGTTAACTTGGGTCCAGTCGTCAAAGAGACTACAGTAGCCTACAGAAATGGTTGCAACCTCATACAAACAACGGTTTCTGAAGTTTGTTCGTAATCTGAATGTCTGATTTAATTCAATTCTCCTGTGTCAGTCTCCAGATTCTAAAGAACATGCTATAGGTACGGTGAACAAGTTGACATTAAGTTGTTATTCAGTAGTATCTGACTGTTTGTGACCCCTATCTGGAGTTTTCTTGGCAAAAATACTGGAGTATTCCTTCTCCGGTTCATTTTACAGATGAGGAAACTGAGGCAAACAGGGCATAAGTGACTAGCTAGTAAGTGCTGAGGCCAGATTTAAACTTAAGAAGGTGAATCTTTCTGACTCTAGGCCCAGTGTTCCATCCACTGTGCCCCTTAGTTACCCCTAGTTGACATTCACTGAGGGCTTTTTGTTCAGGGCTTCATGTATTAGGATGCCTTACCTTTATGAGATCGGTCAGCAGGCAATGTCCAGGGCTAGAATAGGCCTAATGCAAGCATTAAGAACTATGCTTGTATTTGTATCCTCAGGGTTTAGCACAGTCCCTGGTACATAGTAACCACTTACGAAATGCCCTTTCATTCATTTATTCATTGACTTGTCCAGTACTTGGTACATAGTAAGCACTTAATAAACGCTTTCATTCATTCATTCATTTGACTTGTCCATGATCACATACATAGCTAGAACATGTCAGAGGCAGGATTTGTACTTATCTCTTTCTGTTTCAAGGTCAGCCCTCTCTCTATAGGCTTTCTTATATTCTTTTTATATCACAATCTGCACTAGAATTATTATTGCATATTGTTTGAGGAGGGTTGCATTTCTGTGTATGTGTCATGCCAGGCTAGTCTCATGCAGCCAGCAAGTGTCTGGTGATTTCTTTATTTGTTCAGTTCTGCAAATTAGGTGGCATGTTTATCATGTTTCTCTTTTTTCTTGAGCACACAAGTGGGTCCACTCTCAGGCAATCACGCCCATTGGAGTGTGCGTTAGAAAACTCTGACATGGCTGTGCTATTGTGCTGAGGTTCATTCATAGAGGCCTTTTCATTCTTTTGCACAACTCTCCATGGTGCCTGCAAATGCGAGCAAAGGTGAGAGGGACAAAGCTGGTGATTTTTCAACTTTGGGGTGAAAGGCTTAAATCGTTCTATTTCCAAAGGCAGTACAGCAAACAGATTTCAGAAGGAAGACAAGCAGAATAATGTATTGAGGTGAACAGATATACTCTATTCCTTGCTAGACTTTCATAAGCTTCTGGGTAGACTCAGCAGGCTCTCTATTGCTGCATGGAGACAAGGGCAAAGTTTGCAAGCCACGGTAGAGGTGACAAGACAGTGGAGTTGAAGTACTAATGAAAGGGACAGTCAGCAGGCTCAGGCCCTGGAAGCCACCTCTACTGTGCTTTCAAAACAAGTGCACGGAGCTCTTTCTCTATAGTACAGTTCCCACATTTGTTTGATGTTTAACTTTGCAGGGTTTGTACGCCATGAAGTTGAATGAGGGAACCAGAGGGCTGTTCCTGCAAGGCTGAAGGTAGAACTGAATAGGGCTGGAGGTAAGGAAGAAAAACTTCTGAGAATTCTGCTTCTGGTGGGAAGGGATCATCCTTTGTAGGTTCAAAAGTCATTTGCTTCTGAATGGAACTAAAAGGCACCTGGTGTAGTAGATAGAAGGCTGGCTCAAATCCTGGAAAGCCTGGCACATATTAGCTATATGACTCTGAGAAAGTCACCAAGTCTCCTTGGTGCCCCAGCCAAGTCTGTAAGAATATAAATTATAGCCAGCACTGACTTATCTCTCTGGGTTGTTGAATTTTTGTAAAATATTTTGTGAGCCTTAAAGCATTATATAAATGTTGCTGTTGTTAATTGCAAGGAATAGGAATAGAGAAGGAATCTGTGATTTTATTGGCATAGGGGGCTCCCAAAAGAAAAAGCTCCCTGTCCCAATGCAGATCTGCACTTTCTCTGCAATGTATAGTGTTAAAGGGTTGTTTGGGACACTCAGGTTAAATGACTTGCCCAGAGTCACCCATCCAGGATGTATCAAAGGGAGAACTTGAACACAGGTTCTAGTTTTAATGCTAGCTCTCTATCCACTATCTTGAGGTTCTTGCATAGCACAGTCAGATACAAGTTAGAGCTGGGTAAGTGCAACGCAGATCTCAAAGTGCCATAAATTTAAATGCTGGAAAAATCCCATCCAGCTGACAGGATGCTGGGAGGGCTTTATGGAGGGGAAGGGTAGTAGAAAGAGTGTTGATCATTAATATGGTACAAACTAAGTATAGAAGTGCTGAGAGAATGCAGAGTCGGAGAGTGAGTAATCAAGTGCAGTTGTTTACAAAAGGTCTTGAATGAAGAAGGTACAGAACTACAGCTGTGGAATGTCAAATATTTGTCATTGTTCAGTCGTGTTCCCATTTGGGGTTTTCTTGGCAAAGATACTACTGGAGTGATTTGTTGTTTCCTTCTCCAGCTCATTTTACAAATGAGAAAACTGAGGCAAACAGGGCAAAGTGACTTACCCTCCACTGTGAAAAGGGAGAGTTCATTTGGGGAAAGGGGAGAGAGCAATGTCATACCTGGAAAAGACTGTGACATAAAAACAAAAGGAATCAAGAAAACTTGTTTTAGAGGCATTGTTGGGTAAGTGAGTTAGGAGGTAGGGTTTTTTTTTTATTTTTTTTATTATTTAATATATTTAGTTTCCAGCATTGATTTTTACAGGTTTGAATTACAAATTTTCTCCCCATTTCTACCCTCCCCCCGACTCCAAGATGGCGTATATTCTGGTTGCCCTGTTTTCCAGTATGCCCTCCCTTCTGTCATCCCACTCCCCTCCCATCCCCTTTTCCCTTCCTTTCTTGTAG
>JAQQSZ010020727.1:0-10078 GCA_028646595.1 Phalanger gymnotis
ATATATATGCATATGTATGTATGCATATATATATTCCCTTCAGCTACCCTAATACTGAGGTCTCATGAATTATGCACATCATCTTTCCATGTAGGAATGTAAACAACAGTTCTACTTTAATAAGTCCCTTATAATTTCTCTTTCTTGTTTACCTTTTCATGCTTCTCTTGATTCTTGTGTTTGAAAGTCAAATTTGCTATTCAGCACTGGTCTTTTTACCGAGAAAGCTTGAAAGTCCTCTATTTTATTGAAAATTCATATTTTGCCTTGGAGCATGATACTCAGTTTTGCCAGGTAGGTGATTCTTGGTTTTAATCCTAGGTCCATTGACCTCTGGAATATCATCTTCCAAGCCCCTCGATCCCTTAATGTAGAAGCTGCTAGATCTGATGTTATCCTGATTGTGTTTCCACAATACTCAAATTGTTTCTTTCTGGCTGTTTGCAGTATTTTCTCCTTGATCTGGGAGCTCTGGCTACAATATTCCTAGGAGTTTTCTTTTTGGGATCTTTTTAAGGAGATGATTGGCGGATTCTTTCAATTTCAATTTTACCCTCTGGCTCTAGAATATCAGGGAAGTTCTCCTTGATAATTCGTTGAAAGATGATATCTAGGCTCTTTTTTTCATCATGGCTTTCGGGTAGTCCAATAATTTTTAAATTTTCTCTCTTGGATCTGTTTTCCAGGTCAGTGGTTTTTCCAGTGAGAAATTTCACATGGTCTTCCATTTTTTTCATTCCTTTGATCCTGGTTTCTAATATCTTGATTTCTCATCAAGTCACTAGCTGCCACTTGCTCCAATCTAATTTTAAGGTAGTATTCTCTTCAGTGTTCTTTTGGACCTCCTTTTCCATTTGGCTAATTCTGCCTTTCAAGGCATTCTTCTCCTCATTGGCTTTTTGGAGCTCTTTTGCCATTTGAGTTAGTCTATTTTTTAAGGTTTCATTTTCTTCAGTATTTTTTTGGGTCTCCTTTAGCAAGTCATTGACCTGTTTTTCATGGTTTTCTCACATCACTCTCATTTCTCTTCCCAATTTTTCCTCTACTTCCCTAAGTTGCTTTTCCAAATCCTTTTTGAGCTCTTCCATGGCCTGAGACCAGTTAATGTTTTTCTTGGAGGCTTTTTTTTTCCCCTCCATTAAAGTTGAGGTTGACCAGGTTTACAAGGAAGACACCAAGCCAGGGAGATAGTGATTGGGGTGGTTTTGTTTTTCTACCAGAGATTGCTGGAGGTAGCTGGGTGTCATAAAGCAGTTAGTATTCCTTAAGTGCCAGAGAGGGGCATAATCAACCACATCTGAAGGCCAGCTCGCTTTCCCTAGCTGTTGACCCTTTCACTTGAAGATTAGTCCTTTCCTCTCCCTCCCAAAGATGAAGTAATTGGGAGGAGCTGAGAAGTATTAACCCACCTCCTCATTAAAATATCCACCACTCAGGATACCCTTGCCTTTGCTAGTGCAAGTCCAAATGATGTACTGTCAGGCCAATCAGGAGGAAGACACATCTAAGTTTAAGAAGTCTTATTGGCTTTCAATCCAGATCTAGTTCTACCAATGAAGGCCAGCTGGAGGCCCCTTTATTAATAGGTTCAACATCTTATTCTGTATTCATTTATTAAATTTATTAATTTATTAATGAACTGTCATTTTGCCCAGAGAATTGCTTCAGTTTATCCTTTTATTAAGTTTAACTTGCCACAGCTTGCTAAAAGTATTATGGGGATTCCAGTGGACATATTGCTAGGTTAAGAAAACAAAGGGAACAAGGATTTCTTAAGTTCCTACTATGTCCCAGGAATTGTGTTAAGTGCTTTATCCCTATTTTTACATGTGAGAAAACTGAGGTAAACAGTGAATAAATGACTTGCTTAAAGTCAAATACCTAAGAAGCATCCAATGAATTTGAACTTGGGTATAAACTGATTTCAGGCCCAGTATTCACTATATCAGGAATATGAAAACAGTAGAGTTTATATGGGTAGATATGAGGGATCAAGAATTGTCAGCAAGAGAGATCTCTGAAACTTTGGACTAAAAGACAAAGTTCATTAGCAATCAGAGAGCAGACTATCACACCCTTGTGCCAGTAAGGCAAAATAGGGTCCTTAGCCCTTGAGGAGTTCGGCTTTTGTTTATTTTGTTTACTTTGAGTGAAAGGCACTTCAGGAGTTTTGGCTTTTGTTTACCTTGAAAGTACTTTCAGCTGTTAAGTGCTAAGCCCCAGGCCCAAAGCCCTATCAGGTGTGAAACCTGTGTGGGTGTAGATTAATGACTTAAGAGGGGCCAACTTGGGAACCAATGGTCTCTGATCTCTGGGCGTTGAGGCGGGGCTTGAGAGCGCCAGAGGCTTGGCTGCAAGGAGAGATGAGAAACTACAGCTGAAGCCAAAACAGAGCCAACCCGTGTGTGGACCCAGAAGTTCGAGCAAGGACTTGAGGCCATTGAATATGATTTATGCCATCTTATTTTCCTGTGGTCTCCTGGTTACTCTTGTGAGACGGGCCTACTGGGCCTGGAGGCTTGTGATCACAATATTGGAATGGGGAGGTTGGTTTGCTAATTTGTGGCTGTGGGCCCTGAATAAATTTTTCAATGCCTTCTGCTTAGAGAACTCTACATACCCAACGATTTCGAACCATTCAGATATATATATGATCCTTTTTGAGATCATAAATTCGGCCTTCCTACTACAGCCCTTCCCAATAGTAATGGTTGTTGAGCCTTAGAATTCATTTGATGATCATTTCCATAAGAAAGAGGAAGATAGTGGAGGCAGACAATGGAAGGAAGAGGCAGATGACAAGCTACCTCCCTAGACCTTGGACCTGATGCTTATGAAAACAGTCATGCCTCAGTGGAGAGACGGGAAAAAGAATGGTCTGTTTCTGAACATTTACTGATCATAGAGCACCAAGGTTAGACTGATTTACTTATATAGTCATTGAGGGCAGTTTTCTCGTACTACTCTTAGAAAGCATTAATAATATATTATTCTGTTTGCATCATTTATTTACTAAAAAACATGGCAGACAAAGAAAAAAAAACACTTTTTAATAGCTTCTCATTGTCTGCTGAATAAAAGGAGAATTCTATGACCCTGCCACAAATGAAAAAATTGTGTAAATTTCATGATCTGGCTCCAATTTATCTTTTCCCACTGATGTACATAAAATAAAGCAATCCCCATCCCCATTTCTCATTATTCCCTTTCAAATGTCTATGTCTTTGTTCATACGGTTCCTCATTCCTAGAATATAGCACAATTCTTCTCCATCAACTGGAGTTCCTCTCTTTCTTCAAGTGCCAACTAAGGTACTGTACATGCCTACTTCCCATCAGGGACAGCAAAGTCAGAAAGAGGTGTAGGTCACCTTAGTGGCGTAGGGAGATATCACGGCTGAGCACAGAAGCAGAATTCATGGAACCAATTCAAAAGTACTGTAACTGGGATCAGTTTTCCCCTGGGAAAGAGGGAATTATCTGTGTCTAAAAGTGAACTATGTTGCTGAAATGTTCATTTGCCTTAAATATTACATATTCAAAAAAGGGCTTTGAGCTGAAACAAGGAAAGAAAAAGATAAACCTTCAAGTTATATCCAAAAGAGCTAAATACCACTGGGAGTAGTTAAAATACAGGCAGGGGAATAGTAGTAGTATGGCCAAGAAATGTGTAAGAAAAAAATTTCAAAAAAAGATCCTGCACTAAACAAATGTACAAAATAATTAAGCAAGAAGTGGAGAGTTTAATAAAAGGAGGCATTTTTTCTCCTAAGTATGACTGAGATTTTATTGGCTAAGACTCATAACCTAAATATACATTAGATGGAAATCTATTATTTAGAAGAAATAGATTAGGTAAAAAGAAGAGTAAGAGTAGCATAGTACATAAAGAAAATATAGTTCTATAAAGAAATCTGGGGACCAGAGAGGGGAGTTATTGTAGAGAATATTTAGCTGAAGATCAATGGAGGCAGAAATAACAGCACCATTGTCTTTGAAGTATAGTGCAATTAGCCTGGACCAAATAAATAAAATAAGTGAAAAGTTTGGGAAACAAACAATAAACCTAAGGTATAGAGACATTGTCTAGAACTGATGGAGCTTAAGATCCTAGGAAGGTGGCAGAGCAAGAGATTTCCTAAGGGCAGCTCCCTTTCCCCACATCAGTAAATAGCATTAATAAAAGCCTGAACATTCAGAAAAATCGACAAGGACAAGACAAAAAGTGAAAGGACAGCTTTACAAAAATCATTACGGAAAAATAACTGAAGAGAAATGCAGCAGCCAAGCAATTTTATTGTATTGGCCATTCTCCTTTCCCCCAGCTCCAGCTTCCTTCATTTTCCCCCAAGGAGCCACTTGTCACCTATAGTTCTTATAACTTTAGACCCCCAATTTTTGGAGATAATACTTTTGTACCTTTCCTAGCTGAGCCACATTGTACAGGTTAATTGGAAGCCATAGGAGTATCCTGAGCCTGAAGAAGAAGGAAAGGGAGTATATATGAAGGAGATTATAGTCTAGGAGATAAGAAAGTGAAGAAATGAAAAGATCATAAACATAGCATTGTTTAAATTAACTAATATTGCACAAGATAAAATAGGTAGCAAGTAAAAAGAGTTAGAAGAGGGTCAGGAACCAACTTCTAGGAGCATCCCTCTTAGTAGTGCCCTGGGGAACTCTCCTGTGACAGTTCCATATGTAATTTGTAGTGATTGAGGGAAGTCAGTTACTGAAAGGGTTTCAAAGATTTCCATTTGGAGTTAACCTATGGCAGTGAGCCAACTGGCCACATTTACTTAAATCCCCATGGGATTCTGAGAGAATATAAAACAGAGAGTAAAGGCTGGGGAAGGGACTGAGGAGTCCTGTTTTTTTCTGAAGGGGAAAAAAATTGGCAATAAACGTGTTTACAATTTCTCAGCGAGTGACTGATTAAGATAAAATAAACATGATTGAAAAAAGTGAAAAAGCATTCAAAGGTTTATTTCAATAGTCATGTTCTTTAAAACAAAGGTAATTGACTCAAAAATCCCCTAAGGAAGATGAAAATAGTAAATGATTTAATTGAGAATCCCTCAATCAAAAATGAAACAAAGATAAGATTCTTTGAAATTGTTCAGAAGAATAGTCAAACAATTATTTGGAAGAAAGGAATTATAGCCTTTAAGGAAAATAAATAAACGAATCTAACAAAAGATTAGTGAATTTGGGGGTAAAAGATACAGAAAGAAAGATAGAGAAAAAAAAGAAATCTAGCCAGTAAACTCCAAGTTAAGTGGGCAGCTTCTGGCCATCAAAATTTACCTTACTCTGGAGAGGAAAAAGAGAAGGAGAGGGAGAGGGGGAGGAAAAGCTGAGTTACCCAACTAGCTTTGTCCCCTTTTCAGGCAGATTGGTCTACTCACAGGCAGTGTTTGTCCTTTGTTTTTGAAGAGGGCCATGACATCAGGCAAATGATGACATGACTTGCAGTTGACTTTGATTTGAGTGAGGGAGGGCTCTGCAAGGTCACCAGCCTCACTTTCTCCTCCAGAGCCATCTGGATCCAGTGACCAGATATTCATAAGGATGACTGGAGATGACCCAGTATGCAATGGGAGACCTGGCCCTTTTAGGCTAAGGCCTTTTCATGTACTCATTTAGCATGGGGTAATGCCTATTCAGTGAATAGGCTCCTTTAAGAAGTGAGTCACGGGATGGCCCCTTTAATTAGAAAAAAAAAAAAAAGAAAAAAATCAAGCTGGGAGGGGAAGACCCTCAGGGTTGCTGTTCCAAAGAGAAACAGTTAACATTGACATTCACTCTAAGCCTGGAGGGCCCAAAATACAGTCATTAAGTGGAGTTTGGGCAGGGACCTATTGTGGTCCAATCTACTTACTTCAGAGTGAACTGGGTTTAAGGTTTTGTGAAGGAGAGATGAGAGAGAGAGAGAGAGAGAAAAGAAGAAGAAGAAGGAGAAGAAGAAGAAGAAGAAGAAGAAGAAGAAGAAGAAGAAGAAGAAGAAAGAAAGAAAAAAAAGAAAGAAAGAAAGAAAGAAAGAGAAAGAAAGAAAGAAAGAGAAAGAAAGAAAGAAAGGAAGGAAGGAAGGAAGGAAGGAAGGAAGGAAGGAAGGAAGGAAGGAAGGAAGGAAGGAAGGAAGAAATGGAAAGAAAGAAATCTATCTAGTAAACCTCAAGTTAAGTGATAGCTTCTGGCCTTCAAAATTTACCTTCCTATGAAGGAGAGAGATAGGGGAGAGAGATAGTGGAGAGGGAGAGGATGAGCTGAGTTATCCAACTAGCTGGGTCCCTTTTTCAGGCAGCTTGGTCTACTCACAGGTTGTGTTTGTCCTTCCTTTTCAAAGGAGACCATGACGTCAGGGCAACGATGACATGACTTACAGATTAGTGAATTTAGGGATAAATGATGCAGAAAAACTATCCAAAAAAGTAGAGCCTCTGAAAGAGGAAACAACACAATTAGTGGATAAACTGGAGAATCAAAGGTAAAAATTGTGGAACAAAATTATAAAGATAAAACCTAGATTGATTACATATGCATGTTAAAAAATATTGAACTTGAAAACAGAATGTGAAGATATAAAAGAAACCATGAAAAATAAAATATGAAGACCTGCTTCAAGAAATCATACAAAACATCCAGAAATAGTTGAAGCAGCAACATTGAGATTGTGAGACTCCATAGAACACTAACAGAAAGAAACTCTAATTTTAAATCAACAAGAAACATTCTATTCAAATTTCAGAACATTTCATACACCCCAAAACTAATTTCAAGGAAAACCAATCAGAATAGCATATGATGACTTTGAGATTATAAAATCAAAGAAAAAACATATTACATGATATTGCAATGAGCAAAAGAAATAATTGGGCACCTTAAAAGTCTGTAAGGAAGCTAAAAAGAAATAAATACAACAACAATAAAAACAAGAACAACTACTACTACTACAACTCTTCCTCCTCCTCCTACTACCACTACAACTAGACATTCAATAAAAAGGAAGAATCTGGATCATTTTTTCAAAAGAATTCAGAGATGGAAAGAGGATTCATCATGAACACTAACTCAAAAACAGAAAGTTAAATATTTTCAGAGAGTAATGCAAGATTAAAGAATGGAACATTTATTTCCATGTAGCTATGGCTAGAAAAGGACATGGGATTTGAGAATCATATTTGTAGATCAGAAGGAACATAAAAGAATATCTAGCCCAGGGGTGGGGAGCCTATGACCTTGAGGCCCATGTAGCCTCAAGGCCAGGTTCCCCATCCCTCCCCTAACCGCTCATTTTATAGGTGAGTGAACCATGTCACAGAGAAGTCAAATACCCTGACTTATTCCACACTGATAGCAACCATCAGAAATAGAATTTTTACCCAGTTCTACCAGGGCCATAGGTCATTCTATTGTAGCATAGGTAGAAAAATCTTTTTTTCCTCTCATTTTCTTCCTCTTTTTTCAGGTAGTAGGAAAGTAAAGATAGAACATGGTAAGTAAGTGGAGTCAAAGAGGAGAAAGTGAGAGTTGGATACAGGCAAGTGATACTGAATGATCTGGGTATAGAGTGAAGGGTCTCCACAGTGACGATGATCTTAATTTATTACTCTGTACTTCTATCCTCTTCCCCTTTCCCTCCCTGCTGCTGACTGAATGACTGGGGTAGACATTTCACACTATCACCTTTTATGCATCCTTGTTCTAGGTCATGATACCAGCTCTCACTTAGTGGAGGGAAGTGGTCAGATATCTAGGAAGGCACAGTCACTAAGGATAAACTGGGGGTTTGTAGATTCAAAGGCAGGGTTGGATAACATTGAAATAGATTACCAGTGGAGAAAAAGATAAATAACAAAATTACCCCCCACCCAAACTAAGTATAAAAAATACATCCCACTGTATCCTACTATCTTTATCAAGAATTAGAATTCCTAGGATTAGATTCTGAGGGATATTAGAAATAGTGAGAAAGAGGAAAGGAGGAAAAGCATGTATTGGTAAGAGACACTACAAATTAATATCACTTAAATAGATGGATGGATGATAAGGAAAGTCAGGGAGGATTAGGTACTGTATTTTTATCAGAGATGGAAAAAAGAAAAAGTTAAACAAACAAAAAAAAAAACAGAGAGAAAATGATAGTAAGAAAAATAAAATCCTAGGAGCCTAGATTCAGACAGGCTAAAAGGAAAGAAAGGAGACTTGGGTGGAAGGTATCTGGTACAGATCAGTGTACAGCAGGCCTGTCCAAAAGGTGACCCATGAGCCGCATGGGGACTGCAGTGTGATTTATGTGGCTGACCTATAAGCATAGAAATTTACATAAATTCTTTAATAATCAAAGCCGAGCTACTGCAGAGCTCTTACTAAAATGGCAAATCAATATATATTGTCTACTGTTTCAATAAAAACCTAAGGTTGGACAGCCCTGGTATACAGTAAGTAAAAGAAATGACATAAAATATGGATGAATTTTAAAAAGATGGTAACTTTATTCATGAGTGTGTGTGTGTGTGTGTGTGTGTGTAGACCAATGGAGAATGCTGTTTGTCCTTCATTCTAGAAAAGGACGAATGACATCATGAGGGTCATGTCTTGATTTACTTGTGGGCTGGATTTAAGTGAGGTAGAGTTGGGCAAATTCATAAGCCTCACTCTCTCCTTCAGGGTCATTGGAGTCCAGTGGCAAAACAAAAGTCAAGACAATTGGTGATGGCCCAGGTTGCAGTGGGTGACCTTGGCCTTTCTAAATTAAGGTCTTTCCCAGGAGTTTGTCTGAAGCAAAGCACATTCACTGATTAAGGACTGGGTAAGAACTGAGTCAAAAGATGGCCTAGTTTATCATCACTCAAATATCAAACTGAGAGAGAAAGACCCTTACAGTTTCTGGCCAGAAGAGAAAACAATTGCTATTTACACTCATTCTAAGCCATCAAAAACTAAACAATGAGCCAGATGGACGATAGATAATGAAAGAAATCATGGTCAACAATTATAACCATAAACCTGAATTGATGAATTTCCCAACAAAAAGAATAAAAATAGACAAGAAACTACATTATATTTAAAACCACATTAAACAGTGGAAGAATAACAATATTAAATACAATATGTACCAAATGACATAGGATTTAATTTCTTAAAAGAAAAGCAAGGTGAATTACAAAAAAAGTACTAAACAAAAAAGAAAACAAAGTAGGATTAAGGATTAAAAAGACAATTTTTATTCCTAAAATTAAAGATGTTTTGCATGAATAAAATTAGTAAAGACAGACTTGGAAAAGAATTTGTAGAGTAGAGAAAAACATCTGTATGTAATTTCATTGATAAAAGTCTTATATGCAAAATACACTTAAAATGATGATATACTGAAACCTATAACATCAAAAATGATTTCTTAATAGACAAATATTAAAGAAGACATAAACACCTGAAAACGACTACATGAAAACATTCTTCAAATCACTGGTAGTTAAGAGAAAACAAATTCAAAATAATTCTAAAGTTTTATCTCCCACCAGGTGAATTATGAAAACTAACAAGACATTGA
Organism: Phalanger gymnotis; assembly: GCA_028646595.1. Classification (NCBI taxonomy): domain Eukaryota; kingdom Metazoa; phylum Chordata; class Mammalia; order Diprotodontia; family Phalangeridae; genus Phalanger; species Phalanger gymnotis. The sequence continues at coordinate 9,553 of JAQQSZ010020727.1, forward strand.
AATAATCAATATTGGAGTTGCTGTGGGGAAATAAAAAGACATACTGGCACACTTCTGGTCAAGCTGTGCCTTTGATCTAAACATTCTGTAAAGTAAATTTTAGTTATATATATATATATATATATATACATATATATGTATATATATATATGGATAGATAGATAGATAGATAGATAGATAGATAGATAGATAGATAGATAGATAGATAGATAATGTGTGTGTATGTGCGTAAATTTTCAGTACCCTTTGGCCAACTAATCCTTGTGAGATTTTAAGATTAAAAAAGCATAATGTTCGGGTTTAGGGAAATGATAATCCTGGGGCATTCTGTCTTGATAAGAATATATCTAGAATATTTTGGTTGGGCCTAAGTGCAACGTTTTAGGAATGACATTGGATAACATTTGGATAACATTTAGAGAAGGAATAGTAGGGACATTAAAAGGTTTCAGGGTCTTAAAATTATAGATTGAGATCTCAAAGGGATCTTAGACGTTATCTCCAAGTCATTCATCTTTTTTTTTTT
>JAQQSZ010020728.1:0-10078 GCA_028646595.1 Phalanger gymnotis
GCCATCTTGGAGTGGGGGGGGGTGGAAATGGGGAGAAAAATCTGTAATTCAAACGCATGTGAAAATTAATGCTGAAAACTAAAGATGTTAATAAAAAAAATTATAAAAAAAACTAGTATTACAAAGGAAACCACAAGTTAGTGAAAATAAAGATGGATTTTTTTTTCCCATTTAAGTTAACCAACCAACTGAAATCTATCCACTGACTCACTGGGGGTCCATGGACCCCAGGTTAAAAACTCCTTCACTACTGCATGAAAAAAGAAAAAAAGGTAAAAGCATTCAAGAAAGACCTTAATTCTGCAAATTATTTTGGCTGACTTTTAAGATAGGTATCATTCCTATTTCCCCCACCCAGATTAACATAATGCAAGGATTTTATTTAATATATCCTCAGCCTATGAATAAGATTGATTTAGCAAACTCTTTTATGAATAAAGCTAGAAACAATCTAGCACAAGTCTTGGGTTGCAAAGGGGCCCTCTCAGTTTTGAGTTGCTCCACAGTTGACTACATAGGAATTACTAATATCTTCTCTTATCTCATTTTTATAATTTATATTTTTACATTTATAGTTTGGGCTAGAATTGAATTCATCTCTATCTAGGAAGACCATGTAGGATAAAATATGAAGTTGTACTCTTGCAGACTTTTTAGGAAAATTATAATATTTTATGTTCAGTTGTCAGAATGATTCAAATTGCCTTGTAAATTGGTTGTATTGCAGTAGTTGTAGAAAACTTACATCATAAGTCTTTAAAAATTGTACAATAAATTAATATTCTAAGTGAGTTTTGTTTTAAAGGAGTCTTATGTAATTATTAGATTTGTTCATCACCTGTGTCATTGAAGTATTGACAATATAAAAATGTGGATTTTTTAATCTCCTTAAAGTTCAGGGAACATTAATTCTTATGTGTTTCACATACAAAGAAATGAAATGAACTTTATTCAATATCTTTTTTTGCTATATCACTAAAAAGTTTTATGCTACAAAGTTCAATTTAATCTTTTAAAAATGTGTTAGAAACTTGAAATGATTATTTTCACACTGCCTTTTTTCCCAAGAGAACCTTCTGTCATCCTTAACTGTATGCTTAGATGTCTATTTGGTTATAAGATTCCAGATTTAGAAATGATGGGGATCTTAGCGATAATCTAGTCCTATTTCTTTCATTCTTCACTTGAGGAAATTCAGACCTGTATTCTGGTCATGCAGGTCATCTCTAATATATGGGATATGAAACTAGATCCTTTAACTACAAAATAATTGTTCTTTGCAATAGAATGTAAGTACCTTGAGAGCAAAAACTGCCTTGTGTTTGTCTTTTAATCCACCATACCTAACATAGTGGTTTCTGTATAGAGGAAATTTAATGAATGCTTGATAAATTTAATTTTTACTATATTATGGCATCTCCTAGTTAATCTGAGTAGCATATTAGAAATTACCCCATTGACATTACCAAATAACAGTAATAATAAAGTGTAATGCAGAAAAAATAATTTACTCCATTCAATCAAATTATCAGATTGATTATAATTAAATAAGAGAAAAGGAAGAAGGAACCCTCACAGTACTTGGCAAACTCAAGGAAGTCTTGTGTGAGTACAATGACTTCATAGTACATAATTTTAGTTTAGTTTTTTTTTTTTAACTAGCCTTAAGTATTAAGCTCTTATAAAAAAATATTAGATGCAAATATCTCTCCTCTCCTGCTCCTTCCCCCCAGTCAATAGCCCCTTCTTAGTGTAGCTGTACTGACTTTATAAAAAAAAACAACAATAAACTTTACATTTTATGTAGTCAAAATAAATAAAATAAAAATGAAATAGATGTTTATGTTATTTTTTGTTATTACCTCTATCCCGTGAGCTGTGAAATATACCCGAGATGGTTCTCTTTGAACTTTTGAACATTTTTGTAGTGTAACATTTAATTTTCAGGTTTCATAACCACTTTGAGCTGTGTTAGGTGGTATTAAGTGTTGATTTAAGCCTCATTTCTACCATACTGCTTTCTAGTTCTTATCAAATAAGGCATTCTTTCTTAAGCAACTTGTGTTCTTGGACTTAATGAATGCTCAGTCCTGGAGTTTCAGTTTTTCTGGTTTTTCCTGAAGCAGCCTATTCCAGGGATCTTCTTTTCTATTTTCAACCATTCAGAAGCCATTTGGAGGATTACCACTTTATAGCATCACTTCAGGTTTGGAAATTCCATTCCCCCTTTATTCCTTTTTTTTTCCTTTCACTAGTTCCTTTTAGTTTCTAGATATATTGTTTCTTCAAATGAATTTTGTTCTTTGTCTAACTTTATAATGTAATATTCTATATGCATTGGTATGTTTGCAAATTGATTTAAATATTATTTATAGTTTTAATGTATTAACCTACCCATGAGCACTGAACATTCGTCTTATACATTTTGATATTTTAAATTGAATTTCCCTTTCTTTTATTTTGTTCTTGGTTTTAAGCCCAAAATCTTATTAGATAAAAACATTATCATTGAGTCCAATATTTTGTTGGTATTGGAGCACCTTCCACAGAACCATTTATGTAACTCATATTGGATTTACCAGAAGCTCACAGTAGTTATGGATATGTCCATTGTCACACAGCTAGTAAATGTCAGTCTAGATTTGAACTAAGGTTTTCATGAATCTGCGACTTACTTGTTTTATTCTATTCCTCATTGGATTATAGTATTGTAGTTTTAATACAAATAGTATAACATCATTGTTGATAATTAATAAGCATTTATTCAGTACTTACTATATCCTAGGCAGCAGGGATACAATGCAAAGTTGAGACAATCTCAGGCTGGCAGAATCAGAAAATCCTTCATGTAGATGATGACATTTGACTGAATCTTGAAGGACACTAATAATTATAAAAGAAGAAATTCTGGAGGAACTGTATTTCAGGTAAAGGGAGAGCCAGTGCTAAGAGACAGAGCTAGAAGATGAAGTGACTTGTTGGAGGAATACTAAGAAGGCCAGTTTGGCAGATCCATGTGTGCATGAAGGGGAATAATGCATAATAAAGAAATAAAGCTGGGTTGCTGCCAGGTTGAATGACAACTTGAAAAGTTCACAGTTATTCCTGAAGTAATAGGGAACCAATGGAGTTTGGAAGTAAAGACCTTCACTTGAGAAAAATCATTTCAGCAGCTCTGTGGAGGATAGATGAATGCAAAAATAGATGATGCAGTGAGATCTATTTACAATTAATGCAACAGATTGGGTGAGAGATGTAGAGAGACTAAAGTAGGGTCGTGGCTGTGTGAGTGGAGAAAAGGGGATAAAAGAAATGTAGAGATAGAAATAATACTTAGCAACTGATTGGTTGTGAGGTGAGAGAGTGAGTGAAAGATTAAGGATTATACTTAGTTCATTAGTCTGGGCAACTAAAAGGATGTTACTCCCTCACAAGAATTAGGAAACTCTGGAAGAGGTAAAAATATGACTTGATTTGGACTTCCAGGAACCAAGATGGTGAAGTAAGCAGTAAACTGCCATAACTCTCCCATGTTTTCACCTTCAAACAATCACAAACTGGCAAAAAGATGAGGTAAAACAATCTTTTTAACTCAAGAAACTTGGAAGATTGCCAAGAAAGGTCTATCTCACTTGGGCAAATGAGACCACAGCCCAGGAAGCCAGCAGCAAGGCCCACCTCAGCAAACTAGCCAGAAATCCTGAGCTCCAATGTGGTAGAGCAGGCAAATGCCTACACCAGGTCACCACATGTGCTTTAGCATAGCCAAGGGAACTGGCAGACTCCAGCTCCAAGAACCACCACTTCAGTACTTCAGCATGATCCCCAGAAAACAGGCAGCCTCCAGAGCCTGACATCACATGCTTCATGTAGCCACTGGGAAATGCAAAAATACCCCACTGGGCTGCAGCACATGCCAGATATCACCACTAGGACCCCAGCTCAGTACCAGGTAAGCTGAAGCTAGGGCCTCTTGCAGTGCCAGCTGACTGCCATTCTGTCCCTGAACGGCAACACCAGACACAAGGGTCCCTGTGGGCCTCAGGGCAACATCAGTGCAGCATCAGGTAAATAGCCAAGGCCTGCAGCCACTAGTACAAGAAGCTGGAGACAGAGCTCCTTCCTCCCTGGATGTAGAGCTCAAATTTAAAAGAAAGGAAAAAGGCCAAAAAAAGGGAGGGGGGATGAACAGAAAACAACAATAACAAAAGAAAAAAGAAAAACAGAATCTGACCATAGAAAGTTATTATGGTAACAAGGAAGACCAAGACACAAACCAGAAAAGAACAACAATGTCAAAATGCCTATGAGCAAAATCCTAAAGAAAAATGGGAAGTAGTCTCAAAGCACTTGGAGTATTTTTTCCTTAATCTGATAGTTCTATAAATTGGCTATACTGTTCCTTGGAGTTTTTATTTTGGAATCTCTTTCCTGTGGTGATCAGTGGACTCTTTGAATGCCTATTTTGCCCTCTGGTTCCAGGATATTAGAAGAGGTCAAAAAAAGAGTTAAAAATCATATGAGACACAGAAGAAAGATTGGGAAAAGAAATGAGAGTGATGCTAGAAAATTATGAATAAAAGAGTCCACAGCCTGGAAAACTTCTGTGAAAAGTAGAATTGGCAAAATGGAAAAGGATATTCAACAATCCACTGAAGAAAACAACTCCTTAAAGAATACAGTTAGTCAGATGGAAAAGAAAATATAAAAATTGAGGAAAATTATGTTAAAAGTTAGAATTGAGCAAGTAGAAGCTAATGACCCTATGAGAGTCTTTCTATGAGTTTGACTCAATCAAACAAATTCAAAAGAATGAAAAAATACAGGAAAATATAAAATGCCTCATGGGAAAAACAGGAGAGACAATATCAGAATTAGTGGATTACCCTAAAGTCATAATCAAAAAGAGGACCAGGACAGTATATTTCAAGAAATTATCAAGGAATACTGCTTTAATGTCCTAGAACCAGAGGGCAAAATAGGCATTCAAAGAATCTGCTGATTGCCACAGGAAAGAGATTCCAAAATAAAAACTCCGAGGAACAGTATAGCCAAATTATAGAACTGTCAGATCAAGGAAAAAATACTGCAAGTGGACAGAAAGAAATAATTCAACATTGGGGAGCCACAATCAATATTACCCGGGACTTAGGAGCTGCAATATTAACATGATATTCCGGAAGGCAAAGGATCTAGGACTACAACAAAAATCACTTACCTGGAAAAATTAAGCTTAATACATCAAGGGGGGAAATGGTCATTCAATGAAAGAGGAGGATTTCAAGCTTTCATAAGGAGACCAGAATTGAGCAAAAAAATTGATCCTCAATATCAAGATAGAAGAAAACCCTAAAAAGGTAAAAAAGGGAAAAGGAAACATGAGGGATTCAATGTAGCTAAAATGTTTACGTCCCTGCTTGGAATGGTGGTACTTGTAATTTTTAAATATTGTACCACTAACAGTATAGCTAGAAACAATATACATAGACACAGGGTACAGATACAAAATGAATTTGAGGGAATAATATAAAAAATAATTTAGAGGTGAGAAAGAGGAGCACACTGGGTGCAGAAGGAAGAGAGAGGTGGAATGGGGTAAAGTATTTCACATGAAGAGGCATGAAAAACCTATTGGAGTGGAAGGAAAGATGGGAGGGTAGGTGATGGGCATTGCTTGAACCTTACTTTCAACAGTATTGACTCTAAGATGGAACAATATACACAGTCACTTGAAGACAGAAATCTGTATTGCCCAAAAGGAAACTAGAAGGGGAGGAGATTAAATAAAAATGGGGAAGGGGGATCGACAAAAGAAAGGGCAGACAAGGGGAGGTGGAAGACATAATTAAAACTCTAGTGAGGAGAGAAAGGGGGAAAGGAGAGAAAGGACAGATAGGAGGAAAACTAGGATGGAAGGAAATACGAGATTAGCAATCATACCTGTGAATGTGAATAGTTGAACTCCCCCCAAAAACAGAAGCAGATAGCAGAATGGGTCAAAACCTCAAATCTTACAATTTTTTTTTACAAGAAACACACTTAAAGCAGAGAGACACACACAGAGTAAAGGTAAGGGGCCAGAATAGAATCTGCTATGCTTCAGCTAAAGTAAAAAAGCAGGAGTAGCAATCTTGGTCTCAGACAAAGCAAAAGCAAAAATATACATTGAAAGATAAGAAAGGAAACTACATCTTGTTAAAAGGTACCATAAACAATAAAATAATATCAGTACTAAATATATATATGCACTAAATGGTATGACAAATTCTTAAAGAAGTTAAGTGAGTTACAAGTTCATGACCGAATAAGAGATATCAAACATTACGAAATGTAAAATAGATAATTTTGATTATATTAAATTAAAAAGCTTTTGCACAAATAAAACCAATACAACCTAGATTGGAAGGAAAGCAGGAAGCTGGGAAACAATCTTTATAGCAAGTGTCTCTGATAAAAGCCTCATTTATCAAATACATAGAGAACTGAAGTCAAATTTATGAGAATGCAACCCATTCCCTAATTGATAAATGGTCAAAGGACATGAATAGGCAGTTTTCAGATTTGATAAAAAAAAAAAACCTGGAAAGATTTGATGCAAAGTGAAACAAGCAGAACCAGGAAAACATTGCACACAGTATCAGCAGCACTTTTAATGATCAACTATGAATGACTCAGTCCTTCTCAGCAACGCAGCCATTCAAGAAAAATACAAAGGACTCAGGAAACAGAATGCTATCCACATCCAGATAAAGAACTGATGGACTGTGAATTCAGATACTTTTTTCACATACTTTATTCTTTTTCATGTTCCTTTTCTTTTGATCTGTTCCATCTTTCACAACTGTAACTAATATGGAAATACGTTTTAAATGATAGCACAAGTATAACCTATATCAAATTACCTACCATTTCTGGAAAAGGGGAGGAGAAAGAGGGATAAAATGTGGATCTCAAAATTTTGTGAATGCAAAAATTATCTTGACATGTAATTTGGAAAAATAAATGCTATTTAAAATAAAAGAAAAAGAAAAAATGTGATGAGTTATGGGTACCTCAAGATCAAGATCTCTGTACAACATACAGGTCAGAATTTCCAATAGCTGTTTGATGATACAGGAATGGGACTTAGAGAGGGAGGGAAAGACTGCTTGTCATCTGCACAACATGATGATTAAACACATGAAAACTGATAAGGCCATCCCAAAGAAATTGTAGAGAGAAAGAAGAGAAGAGGGCCTTGGATAGAACCATGGAGTACACCATTAGTTAATGGGTATTATATAGAAAAGGATGAAAAGTAAATGTAAAACTAAAAAAAAATTCTACAAGTATTATTTGATTATAAAATAAAAAAAAGATGACCTTAAAGCATGACATTGTCAGGCAAGAGAATACAATGTGTGCAGGTGTATGTGTGTGTTTCCATCCTTTTACTTTGTTTTCTCACCAATGTGGATGATGAATTGTATTAGAAAATCAATGTTGAGAATTTGATCTGACCTAGTGGAATTTTGGAACAACTTATTTTCATCCACTCACTCCAGGCAGTCATTGTTAATTCCCTGCTGGTAGCTCATGTTGTTTGGTGCCCAAGTGAGTGGAGCCAAAGGGCTGTTGCATGAAAACAGAGTGCCTAGTCATGTCTCTCTAAATCTTAGAGATAGCAGTTATTAGATGAGCATGATTCAATTTAAACCTTTGTACATTGTGTCTCACATACTTCATTTATTGGTAGAGGGCAGAGAGATGCTGTTCATTCAATCTAGTCCTAACTGAGATCCAAGAGCTTACAAAGGGAATTTTGATGAAAAATGACTCCAGATAGGATCTCAGGACCAGGTTTTCAGGATCAAATAAACTAAATCTCTTATATAATACACTGTGGTTTTATGCTAGACTTGCCATTTCATCTATGTGGGGAACTTGTGTTATCCTTCCCGCAACACATGCAGATGAACAGCAACTCATTGTTAACATATCCTGGCCTATGGTCACACAAGTAGTATGGAAAAGATGAATAATTTGAACTGAGTTCTCCCTGGTTCCAAGGTATCCCTCTACTTATTATCCCATGATGCCTACTGGTTATCTTTATGGCAATTCCATTAAATTCTGTTTCAAATTCATACTTCAATCCAATTTAATCCAACAAGCATTTATTATCCCCAGTGTATTTATCGAATAGTATCTGGGTGGAGCTATTCAACAGAAGCATTGTGATAGAGGCTGAAAACTCTGGAGAGAATGAGGTTGTGTTTGTATACTAATGGTAAAAATATTATATTGATAGGAGAATCAGAGCTTTTAACCTGTAGCTCTCTACTAAAATAGGGGAAAATAATATTATTTTATGTTCTTTTTTGATATTTGTTTTAAAAGTCTTATTTTAGTGGGATCATGATGTGCTTTAATAAGGTGCATAAGAAATTGAGAGACAGTCACCAAATCAGCTTTTTTGACTAATTATTGTTTTCTTAACATGTCTTCTTTATTTTAAAAACAAAAACTTTAATTCAATAATTTGTGATTTTCCTTTTTTTTTTCTTTTTTGTGTTTGGTGCTGTTAGCTGTCACTTTCTGACTTAACAAATGGCCTTTTAAATACTTCTGGGGTTGAGAAATTCACCACCCTGCAATCACCTTGGTGATAAGATTCTACGAACTTGAGTAGGCTGGTCCTCAGATAACAGAGAGATGATCAATGGCTGGGCCCTTAATTAAAACCTTTTAGGTTTGGCAGGATTTGTCAAAACCTGACAGCATCATTAAATATATTAATGCTATTATGAACATCTCAGTCAGAATCCATCAGACTTTGGGATGTATAAATATGGTGATTAGATTATGGTTTGGGGCTTTGCAAATTTGCTTGATGTTGTATAGAATTTCTTTAAATTTTGCTATTATTATTAATATATTTGAGGCAAATAATTCAGAATCACTGTTTTTAATTATGTAAATATTCATTAAATTTTGTATTGTTAGCTTGTTTTTATATCACTTAAATTTCTCCTGGTATCCCTCATTGATAACCATTTCTTATGGCAAATATGTTTTTAAAGAAAAAATCAGGGTGGGGCAGAGCCAAGATGGTGGCTGGAAAGCAGGCACTAGTGTGAGCTTCCCGCCAAGTCCCTCCTAAAACCTATAAAAAATGGCTTTGAACCAGTTCTAGAACTACAGAACCCACAGGGTAGTAGAGGGAAGCAAGGCTCTAGCCCAGGACAGCCTGGATAGTCTCTGGGTAAGGTCTATCCCTCACAGAGCTGGGAGTGGAGGGGAGTGGAGCAGAGCCCAGCGTGGGCAGTGTGGACCAACCAGACCAGGAGCCAGGCATAGTGTGTCCTAGCGCCCTGAATCAGTGAGCTGCAGCAGTTACCAGACTTCCCAACCCACTAACACCAAAGACAACAGAGAAGGTTAGTGGGAAAAGCTGCTGGGGACAGGGAGTTTACAGTTCAGCCACCACCCCGGGGGCAGTGGAGGTGGGGCAGCTACAGAGCTATAGCTGCAGTTGCTTCTGGCCCCAGGCCCACCTGGTGGGAGGAATTAAGTGGCAGATCAGAGCAGGAGTGAAGAGCCTGCTGAAGATCTAAGTCCAGTCCAGGTTGGGGGTTCTTGGGGAAGGAAGAGTGCTGGTGAGGCAGAGCTGGCGCATCCCCCCAAGCACAGAACATAGAACTCTTTAGTCTACAAGCAGTCATACCCCACTGAAAAACTCAATGGGCAAGTAAGTTGTCTGGGAACATGGTGTGGCAGCGAAAATGCACCCAGATTCAGTCTCAGACTTTGGAAACCTTCTTTGGTGACAAAGAAGACCAAAACATATAGCCAGAAGAAGTCAACAAAGTCCAAGAGCCTACATCAAAAGCCTCCAAGAAAAACAAGAACAGGTCTCAGGCCATGGAAGAGCTCAAAAAGGATTTGGAAAAGCAAGTTAAAGAAGTAGAGGAAAAATTGGGAAGAGAAATGAGAAGGATGTGAGAAAACCATGAAAAACAAGTCAATGACTTGCTAAAGAAGACCCTAAAAATTACTGAAAAATATACTGAAGAAAGCAACACCTTAAAAAATGAAC
>JAQQSZ010020729.1:0-10078 GCA_028646595.1 Phalanger gymnotis
TTTTTTTTTTTTTGGTCCTATTTCTTCTTTCACATGATTCATTTCATTGATCACAGTTCTTATCCATAAAAAAAGAAAGAAATTCTAAAGAGTACAAGATACAATGCAGTTATTATTTCAATTACTGGGGAGTATTCCATGTTGGCAGATCCACACATCGATGAAATCACATATCCAGATTAGGAGGGAGGGAAGGAGAGAGAGACAGAGAGAGAGAGACACAGAGAGAGAGAGAGTGAGAGAGAGAGAGACAGAGAGAGAGAGAGAGAGGTGTGTGTCATATGGTCAGGTAGGTGGCACAGTGGATAGAGCACCAGGCCTGGAAGACCTAAGTTCAAATCTGGCCTCAGACACTTTCTAGGTGTGATCCTTGGCAGTTCACTTAACCTTGTTTACCTCAGTTTTCTTACCTATAAAATGATCTGGAGAAAGAAATGGCAAACCACTCCAATATCTTTGCCAAGAAAACCCCAAATGGGGCCTTGAAGAGTCAGCCATAATTGAAATGATTGAACAATAACAAAATCTCTCTCTCTCTCTCTCTCTCTCTCTCTTTCTCTCTTTATCTGTCTTTATGCCATACAACATATAATGCTGGGTTATGGCATGACACATAGTAGGTCTTCAATAATTGCTTATTTATTAGCTGAACTGCTTGGAGATGTGGGATGGAGGAAAGAGGAATAGCTACAAAACAGTAAACCCACTTTATTTCTAATTTGATATCATTAAGTAGACCATGAATAGGGATTCCTTAAAAGGGCAACTATTAAAACAAAACAAACAAAAAAAACTTTAATGGCATTATTGGGAAAGAACAATGGAGTTGCATAATTTACCTTACTCAGTGTGTAATTGAAGAACAACAAAATCCTATTTCCACTAGGATTTGCTGTGGGAGGAAGGAGTCTGTTAACAGCTAAAAATAAAGACATGAAAGTCTTATCTTCCTCTAAAAAAAAAAAAAAGAAAATAGTTCAGCAAGAAAAACACCATCCCACTCTTTTTTGGACAACTCCCCTCAAAGAATCAATGGGACTCCACCTTGACATGATTTTGATAGCCTTTCCCTTTGGAGAAGAGTATGTTTTAGCCCAGATAGCTTCAGGGGAAGGGAAACTGAAGACTATCTTTAGATGAATAATAGTCCTGTGGATTCAGCTAAGGGGAAAGCAATAATATTATTTCCCTAAGAAAATTCTTAGCTTTTTGTCTTACCCAATTTACTACAAGGGGTTTTAGGCTGGAGAAAACATTATTTCTTAATATTTTCTGTTTTATCATAAAGGTTTTTAATATGTTTCCATACAAGAATAACCAACCTGGCAAAACTGAGCATAGAAAAAAATATGATGGTGGTGGGGAGGGGGCGGGAAGAGGGTATGGTAGAGTTAGAATGGGGTTCTAATGAAATAACAGACTTCCAGGCATTCCTGACACAAAGACAAGAATTTAGTAGAAACCTTGTAATACAAACACAGGAGTCAAGAGAAACATAAAACAGTAAATACAAACCAGTATTTTCATTCTGTGGGGGGAGATAATACAAGTGTCTCCTCAGAACTGTAATAACATCAGGGGTTGTAAAGAGAGTTAAGCATGACAGAGCCTAGGAGTGGTTTTGTTGTTTTAATTATTTTAACAGAAGAAAAGGAGAGGGAAAAAGGAATACACTAGAGACGAAAGAAACCAGAAGGGATGGGGGAAGTAAGTGGGGAGGAAGAGATTGAGAGTACTTTCATCTGAACTGATCAGAGGAACATAGTTGGAGAAATAAAACATTTGCTAAACATTTATTATATGCTAGGTACTATGCTAGGTTGGGAAACAAAAGAAAAACTATGACCTGTGTCCCTGTAACCTCTATTCATTTTGTTTAGCTCTGTCACCTAGAGCCGTTCATAGTAAGCCTAACACTACACAACAGCCCTTTACATGTTTGAAGTAACTATTATGATCCCCTAAGCCCCTTCTTTCTTTAGGTAAACATGCTAAATATCCTTCAGATTATAAGAAGGGAGGAGGAAGCACATATCCATGTAGATCACTTCTGCCAAAGAAGCCACAAAAAGGAATGTCCCTCAAATACTAACAGATCACTGGGCCCTGATTCATTTTTTCAAGTTTTAAGTACTGATGCATGACACAATCAGAAACATTTTTAGGAAATTGTACATTTTTGTGGTTGGTGACTTTTACTGGCTTTCTTCGTTTGAGAATTCTATTTGATCATTGATATTAGTGTGTTAATTGATTTCCATGGTGTAGTAATACAGGGAGAATTTTTTTTTATCAGTTAGATATTGGTGGCTGTATTTATCATGGTGCATTTATTGTATTTATCATGTTGTAGTTATCATTTACCATGAAAAATGGAATTATGGAATTAAAATCTTAGAATAGTAAATGTTAAATAGTCTTTATCACCAAATAATCAAAAAATGCATTTTTGTTTCTTTTTCATTTTATAACTAGCGTTCTATAAAGATCAGAGATTCAAAGTTTGGTTTAGCACTTGTTATAGAGAGCTCTCAACAGGTAAGATATTTAATGTTTTTAACATTGTGTTTAATAAGTATGAGATATTTGTACTTGTGACAGCATAGGTCTAAGGGTTTATTAATAATATATTATGATATTGGTCACCAATGGGGAGCACAAGTAATGAAGGGATTATCTATATGTGTAAAGTTATATAGGAAGACTGAAGTCTTATTTAGATGTTCCCAAAAAAACAATAATACCTGTTAGGTTAAGAAAGTACTATGTGGGTAGATCTTTTTTGGTTAGGTGTCATTTAAAAGGATTTTATTATCTCTCATTGTACAAATTTTTATGCCTTATTTATCCCAACTTCCAGTAGAGATTCATTAAAGTAAAATAATTATTTGGGCAGCTAGGTGGTGCAGTGCATTGAGTGCTAGGCCTTGAGTCAGGAAGATACATTTAATTGAGTTCAAATTGATCCTTAGACATTAGCTGTGTCACCCTGGGCAAGTCACTTAACCCTGTTTGCCTCAGTTTCCTCATCTGTAAAACAAACTAGAGTGGGGGGGCAGTCTCGAGACCACATGTGGCCCTCTAGGTCCTCAAGTGCAGCCCTTCGAATCCAAACTTCACAGAACAAATCCCCTTAATAACAGGATTTGTTCTGTGAAGTTTGAATTTAGTCAGAGGGCCACACTTGAGGACCTGAAGAGCCACACGTGGCCTCTAAGCCACAGGTTCCCCACACCTGAATTAGAGAAGGAAAAAACAACCCACTCCATTGTCTTTGCCAAGAAAACCCCAAATGGGGTCACAAATAACCAGACATGACTAAAATGACTTAGGAAGTCACAAACACACACACACACATACAAAACACACACACACACACACACACCCCTACACACCTGTATTTTCTCTCTAAATTCAGTCCCAAAACCTGAATGTCTGCCCATTCCTCTACTTTCAATTTTTCTTGCTCTGGCAGGAGATATTAGACCATTTCTACCAATGATCTGCCATAGCCAAGTATGCTATACCACTTTGAAGACTTAATCTCAGGCAAAGCTAATACCTGTCTCCTTTAAAAGTCTATGAGTATACTCAAGAAATAACTGAATGAAAAGTTAGCTCCCTTGACCATTACAATCTGCTATGCATTATAATAACTGAATCAATGAAAAAATTAAAAAGTATTTTTAATGCTTATAATGTACCAGGCACTGTTCTAGGTGCTAGAGATACAAATACAAGCACGTAAAAATAGTCCCTACCCTCAAGGAGCTCCTATTCTACTAGAATATAACATATGTGGGGAACTAGAGTGGGAAAGGGAGGTGGAGGATCTCACATGGTGCATGGCTTGGAACTGACCAAAGTAATGGGCCTGAGGCCAAAAAAGAAAAAGGGAAAACTTGGCAGTCAGAGCATACAGTGCCTCGTGGGGCACTGGGTGTTGGTGGGGGAAAAGAGGATGAGGAGGCCAGAATACAGGTGGCGTGGTATGGAAGTTGTTCTCTGGAGATCAAGGATATTAGAGCTTTATAATTTCTTATGTGAGAAACATTTCTTCAGCCTCTTTTTAAATTATTATTTCTTGTAGAGTGGAGGATATGTTCTTGGTTTCAAAATAGATCCTGTGGAAAAACTACAGGAGTCAGTAAAGGAAATAAATTCACTTCACAGAGTCTATTCTGCCAGTCCTATATTTGGGGTAGATTATGAGATGGAAGAAAAGGTAATTTCTTCAGTTTACTAAATAATCAGTTTGCCATATTGTTATATAAGGTTTTTATATTCAAATTCACAGATAACATCTGAACATTGCATACAAAAATTGTATTTTAACCATTTTAAAATGATGAATAATTCATCAATTCTGTCTGCCTAGCACTGTTCTTCCTCTACCACTAACAAATGCTTCTTGCCCACCCTGATTCTTTTATCCCTTCTATCTACACCCTAAGCAAAAATCTCTCCTTCACTTTTATCCTTTCCTGTACTGTCGTCACTATCCAGTTCAGCCATACTCCATTCCTGTCCTAATTGTTGTCTACCCATTGTTCACTCTAGTCTTTTCCATTATGCCTAGTGGAATGCTTGTTCTGTTGTGGGACAGCGTTCAGTATACACTTTTTTATGGACACTCTCTCTGCCTCTGTGTTAACTGAAAGTTGGTTCTTACTCCACAGGCCTCTCCGATGAAGGCTCTTTCTTTTGACCCTTTCCTTGTATTACTATAAGAGAAGAGGTCAGCCTTGATTTCCAGTACCATTTCCAAACCATCGTTTGTTTGCCTATCAACAAGTTCGCCTCTTGGAATCTGTTCATTATGATCATACCTAATCATTCTTTTCCTAATTACAATTGTCAAGTGACTTCCTATCTTCCTCAGTAACTTTAGCAATTGTCAGGCTTCCTCTCTGGCCCCTTGTCATCATCCTCCATAATTTCATCATCCTTATTGATAACCCATCTGACAGAATGACCTCACAGTCTTATTTAATAAATCTTCATCTCTGTTCTACTTAAGCCATCCATCAGCAGGACTACATGTTCAGTTTCATCATTAGAGAGAACTACTCTGCCACCAAAATCTCAAGCTCAGAATTCTCCTCAGATTACCACTTCTTTATGTTCCACTTCCATTCCCTGTCCCTACCTAACCTCTCCACCTCCATCCTAATTTCTAGTCCCTTGATGCTCCCCTTTCCCCTAAGTTCACTAGCTCTTTTCTAGTGTTACTTACCTCTATACATAGTTTGGACCCATCCATAGCCATTCCCGTTATGACCTCTGTTCTTTAATCCATGTGACACTCACTAGCTGTGTGACTCTGGGCAAGTTACTTAACCTGTGTCTGCCACATTTTCGTCAACTGTTAAGTGAGAATAATAAGATAATATCCATAAAACATGTAACACAATTTCTGTCACACAGTAGGCACTTAAAACATATTTTCTTCTTTCTGTCATATTTAATGTGGAAAATCTTAACATTGTATCACCCACCATTCCTTCCATTTTCTCAGCTTGTGCTCTCTGATGCAGGGGAAGCATGGTCCAGCAGCAGGAGAGCTGGCCTGAGAGCTAAACACCAGGTTCTGATCCAGCTCATCAAACTTATTGTGCAAAGCAAGTAATTTCACCTCTCTGGGGTCTCAGCTGCCCCATCTGTAACATGAGGGACTTGCAGTTGATCTCCAGCGGCCTTTCTTCCTCTAACGCTCTATGATTCTGGGCCTTCGCTGCTGAACAGCGACATTTTCAATTCATCTCTTGATTTTCTCTCAGATTCTACACATTAGGCTTCCCAGACTTTCTCCGTGCTTCTAAGTCTCTGAATCCCCTGTTTGTCCTCCTCATTTGCAACAGATGATTTTGCTTTCTACTTTACTGTGAATATGGAAGCCATACAATACTAATTCCTTCATCCTTTTTTCTGTCTCTGCCCCTTCGATTTCTCTGTATTCATTCATCATCTCATTCCCTTCTAAGATGAAGAGGCAGTCCTTATGTTCCAAACATAACTAAGTGTGCTCTTGGTTCTACTTCTCACTTCCTCCAAGACTTTACTTACTAAATTCTTTTCTCTCTTATTTCTTCAAAATTCTGTTCCACTAGTTCAGTCTTTCTGCCAATAGAGATCAGTTCTGCCATCTTTAAAACATAAACACACACCTTTACTCAGCCATGACATTCACTGATGCTATCATTTTTATCTCTCTTTTTTACTTCTGGACTTCTCAAGAGAAGTCTTTTCCCTGCTTCCTCCATTTTCTCACTAAACATGCCAAAAAAAAAAAAACACACACATTAACCTTCTGTGATCTGACTTCTGTCTCCATCAATCCACTGAAATTTCTCGCAGAGATTCTCAGGGACTTTCCAATTGCCAAATCCATTTGTCTTTATTGTTAGGCTTCATTCTTCTTAATCTCTCTGCAGCATTCAGTAATTTCGAGTTACCTCTTCCTTTTGTTCATTCACTCACCAAACTTTTATTGAGCATCTTCCTTGTACTAGATATAGTGAGATATAAAGATGAATAATATTGAACTTAAGTTCTGAAAGAACTTAAAATTTAGAAGGGAAGATGATATAAATAACCACAATTTGTTGTAAAAAAAATGTGACATATGCAATGACAGAAGTACAAAGTGCTTTAAAAAAAAAACTCTTATGTCTTGGCTTCTATGTCACTGGATTATTCTGCTTCTCTTTTTAGATCTCTGACCAATTTATTGCTGCTCGTGATTGTTCCTCCTCTTTCTTATACTACCCAAGTATGGCCCACTTCTCTATATAGGCTTCCTTAGTGATCTTACTTGAAGCTTCAAATATTGCCTCTAGGTGTACAAGTCTCAAATCTTTATCCTTGACCACTCACTTGGGTATCATTCCCCCACTTCTAATCACATATAGGACTTTTCCACCAACATCTCAAAACATGTCTAAAAGTAAATTTCTTCTAACTCCAGACTAGCTCCTCCTCCTGGTTTTCTTATTTCTGTTCATTGTACTACCATTCTCTTAGGGATTCACATGTATAACCTCATTGTCCTCTTCCCTTTCCTCATTCCTAACCTCCATTTAGTCACCAAGCCCTAATAATTTTTCCTTCATATGCCTCTCAAATCTATACCTTCCTTTCTGTTCCTATTGTCATCCTAAATTTCAGGCCTTTATTTCTCACATTTGTATTTTTTTAATGTTAAATTTATTTATTTGCAGTTTTTAACATTCATTTCCATAAGTTTTAAATTTTCTCCCTCTCCCTTCCCAAGACTGCATGCAATCTGATATGGGCTGTACACATACATTCCTATTAAACTTTAGTTTTCACATTTTCACATTAGTCATGTTGCATAGAGGAATTATAATAAATGGGAGAAACCATGAGAAAGAAAATAAAAAAGAAAAGAGTCTGCTTCACTCTGCATTCTGACTCCATAGTTCTTTTTCTGGATGTGGAAGGCATTTTCCATCATGAGTCCTTTGGCAAAGTTCAAATTTGTATTCTTGCAACAGTCTATTCTCCTTATAGATTTTCGCCCTCTCTTGGCCATCCAACATTATTACTTCCAGATTACTCCTAAAGCCTATTTTGTTCATATAATTTCCCTATTTTAAAACTGTCAGAAATTCTCCCCTGTCCATTAAATAAAGTCCAAAACCCATTGCCTGGTATTTAAGGTCCTAGATAGTATAGTGCTAACCTTACATAGTGCAAACCTATCACATAGATCTTATAGCCCAACAAAATCCTACAAAATTGCATTACTGGCCATTCTTAAAACATAAATTGTTTGTCTTTGTCTTGGCCCAAGCCATTCTTCCACCTAGAATATCTCCTCCCTGGTCTTTACCTCTCAAAATCATTCCAGGCATAGCTTAAGTGCTACCTCTTTTATGAAACTTAACTTCATCACTACTTGGACATAATTGGTAACCTTTCCCTTTGAATCCTATGGCTCTTCGCACTCCTTCTACTTATGTTATAATTATTTGTTTGTTGCTTTATTATTATTTCTATACAATTCTTATTTCTTCTATTAGCTCCTTTAAGGCAGAAACTGCAGAATACATTTTTGTAACCTACACAATATCATGCACATCACAGATGCTCAACAATACTTTTTGAATGGAATAATAAATAATATCTGTTCTCTGCTTTAAAATTCATTCAACAGATATTTATCAAGCACGTAGTATAGTATTGTGCCAGTGCCATAAATCATAACATTTTATTCTAACTTAACTTTAAAATATTCCCCCATAATCTTTTTTTGATATTTCAAAAATACAGATTCTGTTTAATTACTACTTTGAGGGAAAATTAAAACTTCATACTATCAAAAAAACAAAGTGTGAAAAGTGATCAAAAATACATTTATTATTGTCTGTAAAGTTTCTCTAAGAGTAGTATGTGTCATATTTGCCAGCTAAAATAATTTGATGCTGGCCCAATTTATTTTTGAAACTTAAATTTCAGTTGAAATTCATATATGTGATTCCTTTTAATATTCAGATTGATTTACAATTGAAAATGATTGTTTAATAGATGAATGTAGCTCAAATAGATTTTTGTA
The DNA here is from genome assembly GCA_028646595.1 of Phalanger gymnotis. Classification (NCBI taxonomy): domain Eukaryota; kingdom Metazoa; phylum Chordata; class Mammalia; order Diprotodontia; family Phalangeridae; genus Phalanger; species Phalanger gymnotis. The sequence goes on from JAQQSZ010020729.1 coordinate 8,579, forward strand.
CGACAGTAGTAGTTATTATTACTGCAGAAAGTTCCCAAATCACATTTTCCTAATGAGTTGTTAAATTGTTATTACAACTTTGATATATCTTATCATCTTACTTTTCTTTGCAGACTAATTTACAAAGTGCCTTGTTTTACAGCCTCAACCTCTTGAAGATCTGACAGTGGAACAAATTCAAGATGATGTGGAAATAGAGTCTGATGAACACACTGATGCTTTTGTGGTAAGTATCCTCAAAGAAATCCATTGAATTGCTATAATTTTTCATCACTGTGGTTTAACTAATTAAGTAAAGTATGAGTCAATAAAATACCCTAGAACTTGGGACATTTGAGAATGAAGCTATCTTAAGCACACAATTTTTAGGTATAGGATCAAAGGATATGTGTATTGTCTTCTAGTCTAAGAATATCTTAGTTTTTAAAGTGAAAGTATAGTTATTCAGATTATTTCAGACAAGTTAAAAGTTTCTTCAGTTTTGGGGCTATTAGAGGATATTAAAGATGATAAGTTTATTCTAAAGTTGTATATTTCGCTGTCTCATTTGCAGCACAAAAACCAAACAATAATTAACAACACATTTTTTATTTGTGAATTCTTTCTCTGGCAAATTAAAAACCTTTGCATAGATTCATTCTTCTGTCTTCTTTTGATTGTTGCCTGTTAATTTTATAGGCATATCCTATTCAGAAATGGAGAATGTACAGTTTTCAAACTGGTATTGTTTGGTCAAAAGAAAATTGAGAAATTTCCTCTCTGAGTTGCTACTATGGGGAACTCTAATAAACACTGCTGAAATTAAAGACCCAAGGAGGGAAGGTAGTTTTAAAAAATTAACTTGACCAAAATATTTCACTGATAGGTAGTAAGTAGGGCAGGAAATTTTTGAAGCGGAAGTGTAAAAAGTCTAGAACCAGTTTAATTATTAACAGGTTGCTATACCAAATCATATCAAAGAAAATATTTTCTGATAGATCATATTAATGATTTTTGCCAACATAGGCAAAACTGATAGGTTGATTGTAAGTTAACTCATTTTATCTTTTTAAAAAAAATAGTACTGGGGCATCTAGATGGTGCAGTGAGTAGAGAACCGGCCCAGGAGTCAGGAGGACCTGAGTTCAAATCCAGCCTCGGACACTTGACACACTTACTAACTCTGTGACCTTGGGCAAGTCACTTAACCCCAATATCCCTGCCTTCCCCCTTACAAAAACAAAACAAAAGAAAATAGTACTAATAATAGTTAATTCAGCACACACATTTGGATAAGTGTTTGCTCTACTCACACAGATTAAAACCTTACCTGAGTAAATGGTTTAATGAGTAGCTATGCCTAAAAAAAAAACCAAAACCTCCTCTATTAGTTATCAACCCTCTTTTGTGATGTGGCTTCCTAAGCTTTGTTAGTCTGGCCCTTGGAGGACAGATAGATTAATCTCCTGGCCCATACTTGATATCTTCTTGGCATGGAAAGACCTGCCAAAGCTCTTGATA
>JAQQSZ010020730.1:0-10078 GCA_028646595.1 Phalanger gymnotis
ATCCCATAATCACCATCTGAAAGAGATCCCAAAATGAAAATTCTCAGAAATAGCAGAGTCGTCCATCCTTCATTCTCAAAGAGGAGCAATGATTTCAGGATGGCAGTATCTTTATTTGCAAGTGAACTGAAAGGTAGGGTGGTGCAAAGTCATCAGCCTCAATCTCTTCCACAGTCATCTGAGTCCAGTGGCAAGGCAGAGGTCAAGATGACTGGAGTTGGCCCCAGATGTCTTTCTAAACTAAGGTCTTTGCTAGGCCTCAGTTTGTCTGAATCACCCATTCAGTGATACAGTGATTTAAGACTAGGTAAACAAAAAGGCAAAAGATGGTCTAGTTTCCCTGTTCAAAAGAAAAGAAAAAATCCAGTCTGAGAGGGGAAGATCTTCAGGGTTTTGGGCCAGAACAGAAACAATTGCGATTTATACTCACTCTGACAAATCAAAACCCAAGCAATAACCCAGTGAGGCTTAAGCTGGGACCTGTTATGGCCAGTCAGTGAGAGCCAGAGTGATTTAGGTGTAAGGCATATTCAAGTTGTTCCATTTGAATCCCAATCAAAGCTTGGGCCTCCCAGAGTTCTAGTTCAAGAAATCATAAATGAAATTACATGCAATAAAAGAGTTAATTGTCCCAGATTTTCAGGGGGGAAAATAACAGAATAAATAAGTAGGCGAGAGGAAAAAACAGTCTAGTCCCCAAATCCTAAGATACCCTGTGAGGTTTAAGCTGTTAAATTTTATATTCCTTTGGGCAGAATACCTGGATATAAGGGTATGAACAGAGGAAGAGAAAGGAGAGAGAAATAAAGGAAAGAAGGAAGCAGACAAACTAAAAAATTAAAATCCCTTTGAAAATAGTGCTGGTCTGTCAGAATTCTGAATTTCTTTTGAAAACTGATCATATATAATCCCTAGTGAACTTTACATTTCAGTTTTTCCATGTGAAATACTCTTCATTATGAGAATGTTTTCCAGTTGTGGCTCTGAAAAGACTTCTAAAGCATACAAAGTATAGCAAAGGAAAATCACAGAGGGAAAGAGAAGCTTTTTTCATTATCAAAGCAATGTACCCATGAGGGAAGTTAGTAGGACTTTTTCTTTCATAAAATCTTATGTTTCCAGTCAGCAAAAATCTACCTCTTCCTTCCTCCAAACTGCCTTCAAATGAGAAATAAAGAAATATTAAACCCTGGTTACAAACAGATATAATCAAACAAAACACGTTCTCACATTGTTCATGTCCAAAACAATATGTATATAATGCATGCCTGTTGATTGGTTGGTTGGTTATTGTCCTTCACTCTCAAAGAGAACCAAAATGCCATCAGTATGTTAGAGGCCAGTTACAGTGTGCTCAGCTGTGGCTGATCAGACCAATATGAACTCAGAATGCTCTACCACAGGTCAGGCACAAATAGTCAGTGTATTCTGACTATATTCCAGGTTCAAGGGGGTGTTCCCATAGATGGTGTCCTCATCATTCTCTCCACTTAAAACAATTTGGATGCAGATACTTTTTGGGATAAACTTAGTGGTATCTTCTGAGTACCTCCCCAGGTTTTCTTTGATTTGAGTGAGATCTGAATTGGAGAATGAAAGCACTCTATTTGTTTCTGTAGGGGAGGCAGGCAGTCACCTAGGGGGATAAATCCTTAAAGGCGCTTTTGGAACTGGAATTTGGGGAGGGATATAAGAAGTCCATGTTATGGTCACAAACTAGTAAGTATCTGAGGCACATTTTCAGCTCATAAAGCTGAATTTTCCTGACTCCAGGCCTAGTATATTCTCATATTTTTTCTTTCTCTGTCTCTGTTTCTGTTTGTTAGTACTTTTATATATTCTATATACAACTGTATATTCATATAAAATATATATGGCTTGAAGTATACTAAACGTTCTCTCCATTTCTTGTTTAAAAAAAATCGTTATTTACTTATGTATGTAGGTCTTTTTTTCTCAGTTGAGCCTGTTGATTTATATTCAGTGTCATAGGTTTGCGGAAATACAGTGTTTAATTTTTGTCTCTTTACCATAGTAACTGTTACATATAAAGTACATATGAGATTTTGAATAGGGATACTGAAAGAGTTCCTTTGTTTTCCTCCTCTAATTAATTTGTTAATTAATCTTATTTTGATTACAATTATAGTAGAGTCCACTTCAGAGTTCCAGAAGTATTGGATAGAAATTGTTAAAAAGTTTTGAGGATAGTCTAAACTTTGTCCTCATTATAGTAGTCTGAATATGCAGTTATGAGTTCACTTGTCACTCGACAAATTTAAGCAGAAGTCAGATGGTAGAAAGATGATATCTCTTCCAGTTCTAAACCTGGAATATAATTTCTATAATTTGTGAAGTTTGTCCATAATTTTCCACATGTATTCAGTCCTAGAGTAATATCAATATATGTATCTTTCTGATTAAAATTGCTGATTACGTGAATAGCCCATTGTTTAAAAGATATTGAGGTATAAAAATTCATTTTCAAGTGTTTGATATAATTTTAAATTTTGTCTGTCTATAGACTATGTTTATGATTGATTTGTTTTAGGAGAAGTGCTACACAAGATTGTTTGCTGCACTGTTTGTGGAAAACAAGTAAACCATTTTCAGAAGGAGTCGGTATATAAACATCCTGTTCTGAATGTCCTTGTTTGTAAGGTATGTAATTATGAAGTGGATGACAATTTTATGTTCAGTAAAAGGACAAATCTTTTGTTGCATTTTAAGTTATCCTTGTATTTGAGTGATTTGTACAGTGATTCATTTCAAAAGTCTTTACAAGTGGGCTTCAACAAATATCAAAGTTTCATAAAAATTAGACTTGAGTAATAAATTGTTTAATTTGGATCAACACTACTTTTTAACTTTTATATACATGAGAAGAAATATATGTGCCTAGCTTTTGATACAGTCTTCAGAGTTCACATTTGTCTAATCAGTCATAGTTATTCCTCTTTGATTATGAAAGATAACATGTAAACAGACAGAAATTACTGTTTTTTTAAACAGGATATTCATTTCAGTGTTTACTTTTGTGAAGGGCTCTGAAAAGTGTTCTCCATGCAAATAAAAATACTTCTTTTGGTATTGTTGTTTTCAGATTATTAATTAATTCACCTACCTTGAAGTATTTTCTGTCTCTTGCAGTTAAAACATTTTTTTGCTACTTTTTATTTTTATTTCACAGTTTTTTTTCTTGTTATTGCGTTTCTTCAGTCCACAGAATTGAAGTTGTTTGCAGCAAGGAAAAATGTTCAATTAAAAAAACACCAAAAACTCAAACTCATGTTTAACAGTATATGCAATATTCTGCCCTTCATTGTTTCTGCTTCTTTTGAGAAAAGGACATTTCAACTTACATCTTTTTTGGGATTAGTATTTGTTGTAATAATAAAAGTAGCCTTCATAATAACAAGGCTCCAAAGTGCTTTACATTTATAATTTTCTTTGATGCAGAACAACCTGTTAGGCTGGTATTATTATTATTGTACTACTTATTTTGCTGATTAAGAAATTAACTCTAAAAATGGTTAAGTTTCTTGAGAAAGGATTTATTCCGAGGTCTTCCAGCACTGTATCAGCCAGGCTGGGCATTGGATTTTCAATTGTGGTCTTATAGTAATGTTTTGTATTGTTCTGTGGATGCTTTTTATTTTCCTTTTATCAATTTATATAGAATTTTCTTTGAAAATCTTTTAAATTTTCTTTCCATCAGTTTTTTAGTTAAAATGAATTCTTCATTCCTCCATTGTAACGTTGAATTTATGTTATATATTTTGCTTTGACCCTAATGATGGGTCACTACCTTGGTACCAGTACTTTACTATTACAAAATATTTCTCTTTTTTTGCTATGAGTAAGTTATTGCTCCAGTTTGACGTTTAAAGGTGCTGGCTTAATGGTTTGAATCTTTTTAAAATTTGTTCGTTGGAAACAACAGATTTTTAAAATGTAGAATTAAATGTTAATTCTTTTTTATAGAACTGCTACAAACATTATATGAGTAATATAATAAGCCATGATTCTGAAGGAATTGATGAGCAGTGCAGGTAAGAATAAAATATCCAGAAAATATAATTAAATAATTTTAATTATTTTATCAGGGACTGTTAAACATCATCAAATATCAGAGAATATAGCCTATGTTCAAGGGAACAAAGGGAGTTAGTATCCTAACTATAGGTATACAAGTATCCTAACTGTACATTATTGAAAAACATGTATTTATTTAATTTTAGTTTTCAACATTCACTTAATTTTAAGATTCTATTTTAAATTTTCTCCCCTTACCTCACATCAAGAGTTAGCAATCCGATATAGGTAATACTTGTACAGTTATATTAAACCTATCTCCACCTTAGTCATGTTGTGAAAGAAGAGTCGGAAGAAAAGGGAAAAATCATTAAAAAAAACCAAAAACAAAAGAAAAAGAGCAAATAGTCTGCTTTGCTCTACATTCTGACTCCATAGTTCTTTATATGAATGTGGATGGCATGTCCCCTCTTGAATCCTTTGGAATTGTTTTAGGTCCTTCCATTATAGAGAAGGGCTAAATGTGTCAAAAATCAGTCCTTGCACACTGTGCTTATTAGTGTGTACAGTGTTCTCCTGGTTCTGTTCACTTTACTTAGCTTTTCATACAAGTCCAGGTTTTTCTGAAGTCTTCGTGTTTATCATTTCTTTTCACCCACTTAATTAGAGTTTTTTATCATCACATGTAATCAACTTGTAAGTCAACACCCTCTGTCTATGTAGTTCCCCTTTAGATGTAACGATACAGTTCTCAAAAGTTACAAGTGTCATGTCACCTTGTAGTGATGTAGTTTTTAATGTAGTCATGTAAACAGTTATTAATAACATGTTTTTTCCTGTTTACTTTTTTATACCTTTCTTGAGTCTTGTGTTTGATGATCAGATTTTCTGTTAAACTCTGGTCTTTTCATCAGCAAAGCATGGAAGTCCCCTATTTCATTGAATGATCATCTCCTTGCTTGAAAGATTACCCTCAGTTTCACAGACAGGTTGATCCTTGATTATAACCCAAGCTCTTTTTCCTTATGAAATGTCGTATTCCATGCCCCCAAATCTTTTAATGTAGAAGCTGCAAGGTGTTGTGCTCAGCAAGTTTACATAGAAAGGTTCATCACAGTTAGAAGCAAGAACACAAAAGATGGGCTTGGCATTGTCCAAGGCTTTGGCAGCTTCATGAATTCCATGAGCTAGGCCATTGTTGATGAATGTGGTCTTCAGCACTTTTTGCAGAGCAGTGTTAATGTCCATTTACACTTCCAGCAGCGATGCCTTCCTTGGTCATTGCAGTGGTTCATGGGTGAAGCTAAATTTTGAAAATACCCGGGAGCCACTGCCTCTTACTTGACTCAGCAGAAACAGGGCAAGAGCTACCTTTATTATTTGACTTTTCAAATTATTCTTGAGTTCTTCCAAGAAGGCTTTTTGTGGTTAAGATGTTTCCAGTGTTGTGTATATTGAAAATATAGCTGTCCCCATAATAAGAATCTACAGTTATTGCTCATTTCTGCTTTGTGCATGTGGCGTTTGGCTAATTTTTGACTTGTAGAATTGAGTTCTCCTGCTAGTGCATTGCTGTGATTTTTAGCTCTTTGTTAAGGGCTTTGCTTCCCGGGTGGAAGCTTTTCTGCCTTGGAACTGTGAAAAGGGTCTTTACTCCATCAGGGGTTCTGGTGCACCTGCTTCCCATGGGACTGCCACCCAGGACTGCAGCCTGGATCTGTGTTGAGAGCAGCAGATTCATTTGCCCTGAAAGTCATTAGCTTTGGTGTGGAATGTTGTTTTATCCTTCACATTTCTTGGTTTTTCTACTCCACGATTCATTTTGAGACATTATTTTAAAGGTGTAAAGCTGTTTGGATGGGAGAGGTTCACTGGGCTTCTGCCTTTATTCTGCTATCTTAGATCCAAGTACATGTATAATTTTAAAGAAAATATGCTCAATTATGTCATATTTTTTAAATGAATAGATTTGGATTCCTGATTATTTTTTTTTAAGTCTAGACTTTCGACTAGAAGTGATGCTTTTAATTTTTTTTTTGGTGTTTTGGTTTATTTTACATTTCAGATGGTGTGCAGAAGGTGGAAACCTAATTCGTTGTGACTCTTGTCATAAAGCTTTTTGCAAAAAATGCATATGGCGCAATCTAGGGAGAAAGGAGATATCAAAAGTTATGGATGAAAACAACCAGTGGCATTGCTATATTTGCCACCCTGAACCTTTGTTCGTTTTGATTGCCATATGTGACACTGTATTTGAGAATTTATCACAGGTGAAGCAACAAAATGAAAAGAAACTAAAGGTTGCAGGTGAAAAGAATGGTAACATATGTGACCGTCCCCATAAATTACACTCCCCCACCAAAGGTGGAAATAGTTCTGAAGAAAAACCTATTGTAGATGATTCTTACTCTGATACTGTAACATATTCTTTTTCATCATTAATGGTTCCAAAAGACTTGATTAAAAAGACTAAAATACTGGTTGAGAACACTACAGTCATGAACTCTAGGTTTATGACATTTTTGGAACAAACAGCCAATACTTCAGAAGTTACCACAAATACTAAGCTCAGTCAATTGACAGCTATTAAACTTGTAATGAGTGACATAAGGAAGGCTCATAAGGCATTAGAAGAATGCTTGAACAAGGAGATAAGTAGCTTGGTTGTTAGAGAGAAAGAAGAACATAATAAAGAAAGAGAAAATGAGAATGTTAAAAAAGATACTAAAATTAAAAATGTAGATGAAAAAATTGAAGTGAAAAAGAAATTTTCTACTAAGACAAAAAAGTTTTCAAGTGACAAAACCGAAACAGTTCCAACAGCAACACCTGGTGAGATTAAGAAGTGTAATAGAAATGAAGAAATACAGTGTGAACCTGCCTGTACTTCTAAATCTTTTGATATGGACATTCTGTCTATTCCTGAAGATATTTTTGAGAATCTAGAAACTTCTGTCAATTTTCAGAATGATGAAAATACTGAAATATTTAAGGGCACAGAAAATTGCCCTTCAGAAACAAATGAATCTTCAAAAGTTGGGAAAAGAAGATCCAAGTTAAAGCCATTCACAAAGAAATTATATGTTAAGCTTTTTCCTATTTCCATATCAGGTTGCACATTGAAAGGTACTGCACCTCAAGAGAAAACACAAGAGGGTTATCAACAGGAGACCAGTATTACAGGAAATATTGATGTCCTCAAAGAAAATATTGTCATCTCTGATACTGACACTACATTGTTTAAGGAAGAAACTGACCTTCGAAGATCACCACTACTAAAAACAACACATTTAACTGGACAGATAGAAAAGGAGCTTGTTACATCAAATTCAGAGGAAAGTGATGAAAAACGTAAAGGAAAATCAAAAGGGCAGTCAGGGAAAAAAGGTAAACAAATTTCTTTGCCTCATGCTGAAGAAGAGTTCAAGTTGATTAGCAGAGAATCCAATTCAGATGAAAACTCAGTTGTGTGGAAGGAGACTTCTAAGGTGAATAAGAGTTCTTCAGAGTCTGATACTGATTTAAAATCCAAAAGAATTCAAAAGAAACATATATACAAGGCTAAGCATCACAAGCGTAAAGGTGATAAAGCAAAACGAAAAAGAGAAGATTCCAATCCTGATAATGGTGACAAAAAAAATAAAGCCTCTGAGTTTTCCATTGCAGAAAATAGCAAGAAACAGCACGATGAAAATGATTTTTTATCCTCTTCATCTGGCACATGGAACAGTGACAAGTCTGAAATGACTACTATGGAAAATACTGATGCATCAAATATGCACTTGTCAGGTATGTAAAAGTTCAAATTCTTAATGACATGTTTAATTCTTTTTTCATGATGATAATTTTAAACTACATTATTAACATAAGAGAAACACATCTTAGAGTGTGGTTATCATGATGTCTGTTTTTTGTTTACAAAACATTTTTCTTTTATCAACCCTATGATCAAAAGAAACCACAAATTATATAATGTTTGCATATGAGTTAGAGAGTTGGTATTTAAGTATAGAAATTTGGGCAAGAGAGCTACTCTAGTGAAAAGACCATTGAATTTAGAATTGGAAAGTTGAGGTTGGCACACACACCTTGGTACAGTCATTTCCTCATAGGGTTAAGGCAGATCTGAAAATCTCTAAAATTCAGTTTTTCTAACCCTATTTAGCTCTCTGAGATACTCATTATATTGCTTTATCTAACACAGGGAATGCATTTGAGGTTTTCTAGCTTTTCCTTCTTTCTCTGATCTTTCAGGATCCTAACTCTTTCTAGGAATTTTAAAAAGGGAGTGGGTTTCTTCATATTCTTTAGTGTTTCATAATATGAACCTCAGTAATTTTCCCTTCCTGGGCCTCAGAATCTCCCTTTTGTCATATGATGGGATTTGCCCAAGTTATTTTCTAGGGTTCCTTAAGACACCTAATATTCTGCAGTATTTAGTGTTTTTGTCTGGCCCCAATGTATACCTTCATTAAATTAGATGAATTGACAGATTATATTTGAGGTACCTTTCAGTCATTTTGTAGTTAGATTCTGAAACCTGAAGGGCTTTTTAAAAAGTGATTTTTGAGGACTCAGTTCCAAATTTACAGTCTTATATTCTGATACCCAAGGACAGTCTATTATAATACAACTTAACATGAAAAATCTGAAATAATAAGGATGGAATGAAATAGAGACTGACAAATGAATTAAGGAAGCATGCTTTTTAAAATTGTAGAGAAGAAGGTGATGTTTGTATTGCTCAGTAACTTTTAGATGGAGAAAGTAGAATTTGACTGTAGATCTACTGTATCAGCATTGATAATGATATAAAGTATAACAGACGAATATGTGGATTTGATGTTTAATTGGATTTAGATGTTTAGAGATGGAATTGTAAAATCTGAAGTTTTAATCTACAGTGGTGAGCAATTAATGCTGTCTCTAACTGAGAAGTCCTAATAACTAGTTTGGTACAGAAGTTGGTAATTTCAAGTTTCTGTACATATTGAAGTTTAAGGTGTTTCCTTGATATTTAATTGGTAATAATCAGTTGAAAAATCAGTAGCTAGACATTAGAAAAGAATTGCTATCCATCCACACAATCATCTATATCTATTTATCTGTATGTATACATATGTGCATATGCACACGTTACATATGTGTATGAAAATGTGTATACAGACATAATTTTAGATTTATAACATGAATATCTTCTTGTTGAAATGAAATTAAAATAAAAAAATAAATATTATACAAAATTGTACTGGTAATTCAATAATATTAAATGTTGTCTGTTGAAAAACCTTTCAAGAATATTAAGATGGCACCTGAATTTTGATTACTTTTATTTTCCTCAAAAAAAAAACCCCCTGAAACAAACAAGAGCATATTGTCATTTCTTTAAAACAAAATAGATTTTTTTTTCTCTTTAAGTGTTGCCTTAAAGCTTTCATAAACTAAATTCAACACATGTACCTTTATTTTTTTAATTAAAAAGATTGAAATATACTTTTTTCTTTAATTCAAGGAGATGAAAAGAACACTATATTTGATCCTGTGTTAATGGAAGATGATGACTGTGATCTTGAGAATAGGTATGGTTTCACCCTAAAGTTTTAGTTAATTGTAATAACTATTCTTACAGCATGTGAAAAACCACAAATAACAAGAAGTTTGTTAAATGAAAAACTTTCTGCATTGATGAGACTAAAGTTGATGAGAGACTTAAACAGCCAAAAAGGAGGATTCACAACATATTCATTAATTATGTTCAGTATCACAAAATGTTGCATTTCTTTTTAATTTTGTATATTAGCTGTAAAATCAGCTTTATACATGTATTTTACTAAGTAATGAAAACTTTTATCTGCTATACATATTTTATTGATATATATGTAATTCATAAAGAGTTTTATAACTAAGGAGAAGTGTTTAGCTTAATCACACTTAATATAGAATTAGATAATTTAAAAACTAGATTTTGTGACATTGGATTAAAAGTAATTTTTGATTCTTCAGAAAACATATTAGAGATTTACAGTATTTAGTGTCATGGCTT